>CAUYPK010072607.1:0-20926 GCA_963574355.1 Loris lydekkerianus | reverse complement strand
TTTAACTGGTGAAGAAAAAGACTTAAAATTTTTTTTTAATAACGTGCCACACAGGATAAGACTCCTTTTAACTTTTTTTTTTTTTTTTTTTTTTTTTTTTTTGAGACAGGGTCTCACTCTTTTGCTTGGGCTAGAGTATAGTGGCATCATCATAGCTCACTGTAACCACAAACTCCTGGGCTTAAGTGATCCTCCTGCCTCAGCCTCCAGAGTAGCTGGGACATTAGGCATGCACCTCCACGCCTGACCAACAATAGCTTTTTAAAATTTAAAACTTTTTTAACAATAGCTTTTCTGTAGTAATGTGTTTTGCTTTTCCTGGCTTCACACCCAAAGGTTAGAAGTGAATTCTCAAGACATTGTTTTCTTTCTTTGCTTGCTTCAGAATTGCCACCCATGGGTTAATCTAAACCTTCCTCGGGTCTAATATTTTTAGTTAGCCTACATGATAAGCTAAGAACATTTCCTAAATTTACTACCTGATAATGTGATGTAGTTACATTGGGCCTAAATAAACCTGTTCGGCCATTCTTTTGAGCATTCTAATTTCTTACATTTCAAGAGTTATTTGTTTTATTCTGATCAAATTATGTCCTTACTAATTTTGTGAACTCTTGGAGAGAGGTTTTTTTTGTTTTTAATCTCATTTAATGCTTAATCTTTCCTCAAGCACAGGCTTTAGTTTTGTTGGAGGTTAGAGATACTATATTTTGCTTTTGTAGATCCCTCCATGAATCCTTAACGTTGTAGAGTTACCACGATGTGTGTATTTTAAACACGTGAAATAGTGATTTTTATTTCAATTTCCCAATGATGTTGGTATTTTATTGTTTTTTTTTTGGTTGTACAGGGCAATGGATCTGTGACTTTAGGAAATAATCTAGCATAATCCTTATACCTCTGGCCTAGGGTGTAACTGAAAAGCTTCTTTAAATAGTAAGTTTTTTCCTGTTTGCTATGTAATAGCTTGTTGATAATTGAAATTCCTGTGTCTGTATCTCATGACATTTTTTTTTTACATGACATTTTCTTAAAGCGAGATTCTGTTGACTTGGTTGTTTTGGTACTTAGAAAATTATTTCCTTTTCTAAGCCTTCTCTCAATATATACAGGCCCTGAAAGTGAGAATTTGGCATGTTCTAAGAACTTTTTTAGGTCAGTGTGTCTGGAAGATGGTGGCAGTAGGATGTAAATAGGAGGTCGGGAAAAGTTGACAGAGGCTGCCTCATGTAGGACTTTGATTGTAAGAGTGGTAAGAAGTCATTGAAGGATTTTAAGCTAGAGATCCAATTTATTACTAAAAAGGGCACTTTGAGTTTTTGTTGAATAGATTATAGTGTAAGCTTAGAGTTTAGTAGATCAGCTAGGCAGCCATTGCAGTTGATTTAAGATTGGCCAGAAATTATGATCACTTGGATAGGGATGGGAATAGTACAAATGGAGATAAATTTCCTAGGGAGAGCCAATAAGACATGCTCTGATGAATTGAAAAGAGGAGCCAGGGTTGAGGGGAACGGTAGAATTAGGATGACTCTTAGATTTCTGGCATAAGCAGCTAGGTTGTGGTGTGAGTTAGGGAATACAGGGAGGGTAGGTATGGGATAGTAGAATCATGAGTTCTCTTTTAGGCATGCGTGTCCAGTGCCTAGCACACTGTCTCGCCCAGAGAAGGCAGTTAGCTCTTTAGTTTACCATCACATTCATTTCATTCCATAATGATAACAATTATTGTAGTCATTGGGAATGGATGTAGTAAGGTCATTGAGGTCAGAAAGGTAGATAGACCAGCTTGTTTGGTGTAGTATTTTAAATTACAAAGTTGGTGCAATGTACCATAAAGTGGGGAAGGACCTACACGGAACTAGGATTTCATTAACATCATTTTAAAATAAGAAAGAACCTCTTCAGGTGTTCATTTAGATTTGTTTCTGTTCTGGGCTCTGTACAAAGTGACTTAAATAGCTGTGATGTCTGCATTCTGGGTGATCTGTCTCAGATAAGCACAGGCTTTTACAAGCATATAATTTACTACCAGTTGACTTGCTAACAAAAGGGAAAGTTTATATGAATAATTGAAACCTTTAGACCAGTGCTTTTAAGCAAAACTTTGCTATAATAGACACGTTCTATACCTGGTATGTCTAGTATGATAGTAGTAGCCACATATACCTGTTGAGCACTTGATAATGTGGCTGATGTAACTGAGGAACTAAATGTTTAATTCTGTTTACTTTTATTAATTTAGATTTAGTTAAGTAGTCACAGGTGACTTACAGCTACTGTATTGGACATCATGTCCAACAGGCAATCAACTATTTCCTTATAGAATATATTTGTCTTCTAAAAAATAGCTGCTCACTTTTCGTATAGACTCATTTTAAGATGACTTTATGCTGGTAGGTATTATGTCCTTCATAGCATGTCAGAGATCTATACAAGTATTGGAAAGATAATTTTGGGTCAACATTCTTGTGAATATGATGTGTTTATGCAAAATTTAAAGCTGATTATATTAAATCGTCATTTTTGACAACCAGATGATTGTTAAAACACTTGTGTTGTGTGAAGTATGTGTGGCCTGGTCCCATTTCCTCACCTGTTTACAGTGAATCAGATGTCCCAATAGACGTGGAGACGGTCACATCAACCCCTATGCCACTCTATGACAATCAGAAGGCACGAAGCGTGATGAATGAATGTGAAAGGCATGTCATCTTTGCCAGGACCGATGCAGATGCTCCTCCCCCACCAGAGGACTGGGAGGAACATGTCAACAGGTAGGCCATTCTTTGGGAGGATGGGTTACTGCAGGGTTCGTGGTGACCATCCTATAGTTATATTTGGTATCATCATCTTCAGTGAAACACATTTATTAGGTGCTTTTTTCATTTGCAGCCACACAAGTCCAAATGTTCTCTCACATTATAATTCTTAGCTCATAATGCTGTGAACTCCATGAGAGCAGGGTTTACATCTCAGCCATGTTTGGAATGTAGCACACAGTAGGGATATAATGTTTGTTGACTAAATAAATGAATTAAATTTGATAGGTATTTCTAGTTCTGTAGCTTATATATTGTACAAGTTATGCTATAGGGATCACCCAGACCATAAATAATTAAAGGTATATTTGGGCTTATATGGTCTGTAACTTGCCTAATAAAAATGTTTTAGAGTTGCATGAAAAGCTAACAAATGTTTTAGTGGATTTTAAAACTAGATTTGTAATCTGTGGTTTTGAGGGCACACTTACGCTTGTTTCATGCATTTGCTTTTGCTGGCTAGTTTTGTTCCCATGCTTCCTGCCATCTCTGGAGAACTTGATAATTTTTTTTTTTTTTTTTTGGAGACAGAGTCTCACTTTGTCGCCCTGCATAGAGGGAATCACAGCTCACAGCAAGCTCAAACTCTTGGGCTTAAGCAATTCTCTTGCCTCAGCCTCCCAAGTAGCTGGGACTATAGGCGCCTACCACAACACCTGGCTATTTTTGGTGGTAGTTGTTGTTTGGCAGGCTCATGCTAGATTCGAACCCACCAGCTCCAGTGTATTTGGCTGGTGCCCTAGCTGCTTGAGCTACAGGCACCGAGCCAGAACTTGATATTTCTTTCCAGGTCATTCATCTCTATTTGTTTGGCAAACATTTATTTATCTAATCACATAAAAGGTTTATATACCATATAATTCACCTATCTAATGTGTATACTCGTGGCTTTTAGTATATTCAGAGTTTTACACCTGTCACTACTATCAATTTAATGAACATTTTAGGTTACTCTGTTTCCCTCCACTCCTTAGGACCCACCAGTCTACTTTATGTCTTTATGGATTTGACTATTTTGGACATTTCATGTAAATAGTATCATGTAATATGTGGTCTTTCACAGTTGGCTTCTTTCACTTAGCATAATGGTGATAAGGTTCATCCATGCTGTAGCATGTATCAGTATTCCATTGTATGAATAGCTCACATTTTATTTATCATTAATCAGTTGATGGACATTTAGGTTGTTTCTACTTTTTGGCTATTATGAATAAAACTGCTATGAACATTTACATGAAAGTTTTTGCATGGAGCTATGTTTTCAAGTGTCTTAGTATTCCTAGGAGTAGAATTGCTAGATTATATGTTTAACTTTGCTGGATCTGTATTTAAATATGAAGAATTGCCATACTGTTTTCCAAAGTGGCTATATACTTTCACATTCTTTTTTTTTTTTTTTTTTTTCTTTTTTGGATCAGTGTCACTATGTTGTCCTTGGTAGAGTGCTGTGGCATCACAGCTCACAGCAACCTCCAACTCTGGGGCTTAAGTGATTCTCTTGCCTCAGCCTCCCACGTAGTCAGGGCTACAGACACCCACTACAATGCCTGGCTATTTTTTTGTTGCAGTTGTTGTTGTTTAACTGGTCTGGGCCAGGTTTGAACCTGCCACCCTTGGTATATGTGGCTGGCACTATAATCACTGTGCTTCGGGCGCTGAGCCTTTTTTTTTTTCTCGAGACAGAGTCTCACTTTGTGATCCTCAGTAGAGTGCTGTGGTGTTACAGCTCTCAGCCACTTGCAGCTCTTGGGCTTAAGCGATTCTCGTGCCTCAGCCTCCCGAGTAGCTGGGACTACAGGTGCCTGCCACAATGCCCGGCTATTTTTTTGTTACCGTTCGGCTGGGGCCAGGTTTGAACCTGCCACTGTCAGTATATGAGGCCGGCGCCCTACCCACTGAGCCACAGGTGCTGCTCTAATTTTTCTGTTTTTATTGGAGACAGGGTCGTGCTCTTGCCTAGGCTAGTCTTGAACTCCTGAGTTATTGTGATCCTACTTGTCTTGGGCTCCTGAAGTGCTAGGATTACAGGTATGAGCCACCATGTCTCGTCCAGAGACAGGGTCTTGCTATTGCCCACGCTGGTCTTGAACTCCTGGCTTCAAGTGATCTTCCTTCTTTCATCTCCCAAAGTGCTAGGATTACAGGCGTGAGCTGTAATGCCTAGCCAAACCCTCTTCTTAATTTTTAGTAATGAAATGGAGAGAAGTTGGAAGAAGGGTAGGAAAGTTTGAGTTTATTGGCATGGTTTATGAGGCTGACTAGAAGTTGGAAATGAAATTGAACAGGTTTGCTTGTGTGATCAAGGCAGTCGCTATTGGAGGAAGGGCAGTTCAGTTCTGCATCTTGGTTGAAGAGCTTGGCTGAACATGGTACTATGTGCCTATATAGTCCTACCTACTCAAGAGGCTGAGGTAGAAGAATCCCTTAAACCCAGGAGTTTGAGGCCAGCCTGGGCAACATAGTAACACCTCATCTCTAAAAATAAGCAAATAAGGGTTCGAACCTGGCCTGGACCTGCTAAACAACAATGACAATTGCAACAAAATATAGCTGAGCATTGTGGTGGGTACTTGTAGTCCCAGCTACTAGAAGGCTGAGGCAAGAGAATTGCTCGAGTCCAAGAGTTTGAGGTTGCTGTGACCTATGACACAACAGCACTCTACTGAAGGTGACATAGTGAGACTCTCTCAAAAAAGGAAAAAACCATAAGAGGTTATGAAGAAGGTGTTTGACGTCTTGAACTAGAATTACTGTGGTGCCTTTAAGAAGTTCTTTAGTGTGTTAGATAAAGAGGAAAATGGCTACAATTAGAGTTCAGTTATTAGAATATTGGTGGAGTCAGTGTATTCAGCATATGAGTTTATTACTATTGTTAACAATTAATAATAATAAATATGAGAGGCACCTGTGGCTCAGTGAGTACGGTGCGGGCCCCGTATACCGAGGGTGGCGGGTTCAAACTTGGCCCCAGCCAAATTGCAACAAAAAAATAGCCAGGCGTTGGTGGCGGGTGCCTGTAGTCCCAGCTACTCGGGAAGCTGAGGCAAGAGAAGTGCCTTAGTCCAAGAGCTGGAGGTTGCTGTGAGCTGTGACGCTACAGCACTCTACTGTGGGCGATAAATTGAGACTCTGTCTCAAAAAATATATATAAATAAAAATAATAAAAAAAAAACAATGGTGGTTAAAAAGAAAAGAACTATTTGTTGAGTATTTTCCAGGTACCAGACATTGTGCCAAGCACTTGAACGCATTCTCTCTCTTAATACTCCTAGTAATTCTTGAAGGTATAACTCTCCTTTATCTCGGTTTTACCCAGATTGAAGAATTTGAGTTTAGGAAGATTAAGAAACCTTAGTTAGAAAGTGATAGAACAGGGGGATTTGTTCAAACCAAGCAGTTTGACTCTGAAGCCCATGGCTTTGACTACCATACCTGGGGCCATAAGGGTGATAGATGAGTCAGTGGTAGCTGAGGTGGCCTCGTATGGTTATGTGTCCCTTTTTGGTGTTTTTTTACTGCCTTGTCCTCAGTTTGTAGTTTCAGGAAGTGCACGGGAAAACTGCATGATATTTTTTGCCAGTTCACCCATAGTTATGATGAAGAAGTTTTTGTAGATAATAATGCTTTTTCAGTCATTAGAGACCTAATAATGCGTATGAATACTGGGTTCTTAATTTATAAGGAGAGATATAGCTGCAAAGCATAAGAGACACTGGGGTGTCCTGGCCAGAGTAACTGTTCTCAGTAGAAAAGCCTTGGAAGCCATTCTCTTCCAGAAATGGAAAGCAAGTGGAGAGAGTCTGCACAGGAAACACAGCGGAATAGCTGGATGCACTTATTTTTTCTCTAGCCAAGATGAGCCTACACAGTAGGCCAGGGTGCCCCCTCTTTTTAATTATGGAATCTGAAACTCCTTTAGAGAAACACTAGCAGATTCTTTGGCTTGTGTTTCTCTAATCTCCCATGTAGACCTCCATCCTTGGCCACAGATTGATATGATCATTAGCACTCAGTTTATCTCAGATTATTCGTCTCTTTATTGTCTGATGAAATTTTGGAGGCATCCTCTCATTAGGAATAGGCTTATAAACCATGTCTTTTGGTAGGTAACTTTTACACATGACTAATTTCATTATTTGATGATACTTTGCTTGAGTTTGGGAAGTCATCATTTTTTTTTTTGCAGTTTTTGGCCAGGGCTGGGTTTGAACCCACCACCTCCAGCAGTGCCCTACTCCTTTGAGCCACAGGTACCACCCTAGGGAAGTCATTTTATGACTCTCCCTAGATCTACATAGCCTGTTTTGGGCTTGCAATTCCCTCTTTTCTGATGATAATCATCTTGTCGCCATTCTTTCCCTTGACTTGATTGTTGTATTACTGCTTCCTTTCTTCTTGTATAAAGTCTTATAAAATTAGTTTCCCACTTTGAGAACTCCATAAACGATATAACAAGTCCCTAGAACTCTGGAATTTTTCCCTAGGGGTCTTGTACTGCTCTTTTACCATGGAGTCAGAAACTCAGTTTCCTGGTTAGGGCTTTTTTCCCTCTTCTTAAATTATTTTTAGTAACAACTGCCTTCAGATAACTTTATGTTTAGAAAGTGAAGCCCTCCCCCTGCGCCTAACTCCAGCTTTTTCTAGTAATAGCTGATATTTAGTGAAATGGTTTAAATATCTACCTGGTTTAATTGTCTAGATCAGCAGTTGTCTGTGGCTTGTGGGCCAACTATGGCCTATTGCTTGTTTTTGTATGGAATGATTTTTACATTTTTAGTGGTTGGACGAAACTCAAAAGAAGAGTAATATTTCTTGACACATGAAATTCAAATGTCAGCATCCAGAAATAAAGTGTTAATGGAATATAGTCATGCCCACTTATTGGGTATTATCCAGGGCTGCTTCTGTAGTACAGCTGCAGAGTTGTAATTGTGTCAGAGACCATATGGCCCACAAACCCTGAAATATTTGCTATCTAGCCCATTATGAAAGAAGTTAGCTGACCATGTCTGGATTGCGTTTTTTGTGTCAGTGTGCCATGACCATGTGACTTCGAAGACCTTTGAAAATGATTTGTTTTTACTGGCATAGAGATGTAGTGCAGAAGATGTTGGACCAGCTTTTTTTTTTTCCTCCAGATGTTTGTCAAACGCCAAATTTCATTAGATGCATAGCTTTTGAAAGACAGCTAACAAAGTATTCCAGATGGTACTTTTCAGCATGCTCAAATAGACTTTGGCTAGTCTCATTTAAGTAAAAATGTAGTATACAAAGCAAACTGTCTTATCTTAGAAATCAGAACTTCTAAATTCCAGCCAAAAAAGACCCATTCTCTTTTTCTAAACTGTTTCTGATTGTGTATCTTGACATTGTATTTTCTATATATAAATCCTAGGCTGGGTGTTTGATATTCTAAGTCCAGTATTTTTGAGCTGTTTATTTCCCCTCTCTCCCCTCCCACTACCTGCTCTTTTCCCTTCCTTTTATTCTTCTAGAGTTTAGGCAAAGAATTTTATAATCTAAAAAAGAAAAGTGTGACTTGCTGAGTTTCTCTGATTTTCTTGTCTCTCCCTGTTTTGTGGCTATTTAATGTTGATTTATTCTTCCTTGAAACAGCAGAGAAATTATTACCTTTGAAAATATTAGATTTGGCTCCGTGCCTGTGGCTCAAGCGGCTAAGGCGCCAGCCATATACACCTGAGCTGGCGGGTTAGAATCTAGCCCAGGCCCGCCAAACAACAATGACGGCTGCAACCAAAAAAAAAAAAAAAAAAAAAGCCGGGCATTGTGGCAAGCGCCTGTAGTCCCAGCTATTTGGGAGGCAGAGGCAGGAGACTTGCTTGAGCCCAGGAGTTGAAGGTTGCTGTGAGCTGTGATGCCAAAGCGCTCTACCCAGGGTGACATCTTGAGGCTCTGTTTCAAAAAAAAAAAAAAAAATTAGATTTTTGTAGGACCAATGTGTTATTTTTGGTTACTTTGAATAGGATGGGCCAGAAGACAGCATATTATTCAAGTTTGTTCAGTTAGAGTATGGAAAACAAAAGATTATGTGATTTCATCTAAGAAATGAAGAAAGGCATTTTTGTACTCATAAAAATTGAATAGGTTTAGATGGAGAACTAGTTGACTCAACACAGTTCCCATCAATTCATTTGACTGTTTAGACTTGCATTTAAAATTCTGTCTCCTATTTTTAAAAAATTTTCTTAATTATATCTTTTGCATGCGCTTTATCTTAATCTTGGGTTAGATCACTCTTTTCTGCCCACTTAATTTTCCAGCCTCCCACGAAGCTGACAAAATATAAAGAACATGTTGCAATTCTTGGAATCACTTTGTTATATATCCAGTAGCAATCCTAAGAACTTTTTCTGGGATTTTAGACTCTCAACATTGTGGTCTTTAAATTTAAATTTCAACTGTCATTGTGTAGGGTAGTAATTTCAAAATAACTTTCTAACTCTCCTCCCTTTTATTCATGTAATTTTCCTTGCACCCATCATTTTGGGTTTCAGAATAAATATAAAGTAAGAACAACAAAAAGAGAAAGCATCCTATTATAAAGAACAAGATAATTTTGAAAATGTTGGTGTCTCATAAATATATTTCATTCTGTTCTTGGGATTAAAGTTTGCTATATGATCAGTAGGCTTTGAGAAAGTTCTAGGTATTGTTTTATTTTATTTTATTTTTTTAAGAGACATAGTCTCACTTTGTCACCCTTGGTAGAGTGCCGTGGCATTACAGCTCACAGCAACCTCCAGCTCTTGGGCTTAGGCGATTCTCTTGCCTCAGCCCCCAAGTAGCTGGGACTACAGGAGCCCGCCACAATGCCTGGCCTTTTTTTTTTTTTTTTTGTAGTTTCTGGCCGGGGCTGGGTTTGAATCCACCACTTTTTTTGTAGTTTCTGGCTGGGGCTGGGTTTGAATGCCACCACGGCATATGGGGTTGGCGCCCTACTCCTTTGATCCACAGGTGCCGCCCTGCCCTGCTATTTTTGTTGTTGTTGCAGTTTGGCTGGTGCTGGGTTCAAACCCGCCACCCTTGGTATATGGGGCTGGCTCCCTACTCACTGAGCCACAGGCACCGCCCTCCATACATTGTTGAATGTGAATAAATTGTATTCATTGCTTAATCTGATTGATTATAAGTGTGCATTATTACCAGAGGTAAGGCTATAATAGAATATCACTTTCAAAATACTGCAGGTTCTTTGTATCTTATTTTCACAGAACTGGAAATTCAGAAATTTTAACACAGATAGTTTTCAATCTTTCATTTCCACTTGAAATTTATCTTACGTGTATTGTTATACATGTATGCATGTATAACAACAAAGATAGATGTATGTCTGTATTGCATGGAAAATGAGGGATGGTCCCTGCAACTGTTTATAAATAGCAATAAAAGATGCACAACTTAAATGTCCACAAATAGAGTGGAAACTAACCAACTATTAAATATAAAGAGGTGTATTAATTAATATGAAGATATATCCATATATCTCCCGAGAGCTTTTTCAAACTACTTGTAAGCATCCTTTGTCGCCGCCTGTCACTACCAAATCCTCAAGCCCATCTCAGAATCGCTATACATGAGAGAAATGCTGCTCATGTGAATATGTTGTGCATTTAAATAATGTAAAGGAAAACAAGATTGTGAACCAATGGGCTGGAGCTACTTGTCCCAAAAAGCCTTCTTGTTCCCCAGGCATCCTGAGTCCCAATATTGGATTGAAGCCCTCTACCCTTTCCCAAGTCCTGAATCTCCTCTCTGAATATCAAACCACACCAAAACTGACTGGATCCTGATGAAGTAGCAGGAATTAAGCTAAGAGAACTAGGGAAAAATAAGAAGGAAAATCCCAAGAAACCTAAGATTGCTTCTAGTACCTCCACAAGGAAGTTATAAATGGGTGGGAGGCTTTGGTGGTTAAGAAGGATTTATCAACGAAAGTGTCTGAAGATGAGGGCGCTTTTGAAGATAGTCATCTCATTCTTTTTCTGTTATTCATTTTGGCTGCCATCAGTAATCATAGCTAACCTAAATTTTTTATTTATTGTTCAAAGGAACTTAGAGTTCATCTAATCCATGTCTGTTTTATGGACTAGGAGACCCAGGGTACATAGCTCTTTATTGCAGAGCTGGGTAGAGTCTTAGTCCCTGATTAGGGTTCTCCTGGACCATGTAACTGTGGTTAGTTGTAGAATTGGAGATGTGGTAGGTGGAGATTCTGTTTTACAGAAGGAAAAGAAGTCAGACTATTATTTTCCTCCTTTCTATACGGTATTTACTCTACCCAGGGATATTGGGCTAGTTGTACAAAGTTAATACCAAAGGGTGACTTGTCTTCTGCATACTCACTGAGTCATGTTATTGGTGTTTCTAGAGCCATGACAGGTAGAAATTGGGGTATCTGGTGGGGTGGGATAATGGTAGACAAGATGTTACTCTATTGTAAAGTAAGGGAAATTGAGATTGTTGGGAGTGTTTTAGGCAGCTTCCTTGCAGTTTGACAGTCTTGGAATGGTGAAGGGCTCAGTTTACCATTGAGCATAAATCATGTTTCTTTGTTTTTCTTTGCTGCACAGTACTCAATAGCTTTCTGTGCTGTGGTGTGTGAGGACTTGAATATAGACCCAGCTGTTTAGAGAACTTAAAATGCAGTGTGCACACAATTTATCTATTTACTTATTAAACAGATGTTTAACTCCCTGGTATGTGTCAGACTCTGTTTCATGCTGGGAATATAGCATTTAAATAAAACCAACAAAAATCTTGGCCATAGTGGCCTTTACATTTTAGCAGAAAGAAACAAACTAAATAAATAAATACATAGAATGGATAGAACATGCAGTGGTGATATGGCTGGAAAGCAGGTTAGGGAATCCCAGGATAGGTTTGAGGTGTTATACTTTTAAATAGGGATGGATCAGAGGAAGCCTCACTAGAAGATGGTAATTGAATAGCAACCTGAAGGAGATGGGAGAGGGAACCATTGTTATAGGTCAGGGCAATGAATGGCAAGGGCCTGGTCTGTGATGGGGGAAGTAGGAAGGAGGGAGAGGTGTGGGAAACATGGTTGAAGCAAGTAAGTGGGGGGCATTTGTGGATGGTGAGGTTGGAGAAGCAATGGAGTCCACACAGCTCAGCAAGGACTTAAGCTTTTAACTGATTGAAATGAGGCCCTGGAAGGATTTTCTGTAGATGAGTGATGTAATCTGACTTAGGTTTTTTGCATAATTTACCAGATTGACTTGCCTCTGATTTTCTACATTTAGTAGAGATGGGGGCTTGCTCTTGCTCAGGCTAGTCTTGAACCTGTGAGCTCAAGCAATCCCCCTACCTTGGTCTCCCAGAGTGCTAGGATTATAGGCATGAGCCACTGCACCTGGCCCAGAGTATTATTTTTTAATTATTATTATTATTTTTTTTTGTGACAGAGCCTCAAGCTGTCACCCTGGGTAGAGTACTGTGACATCACAGCTCACAGCAACCTCCAACTCCTGGGTTCAAGTGATTCTCCTGTCTCTGCCTCCCAAGTGGCTGGGACTACAGGCTCCCGCCACAACGCCCAGTTATTTTTTGGTTGCAGCCGTCATTGTTTGGCGGGCCCGGGCTGGATTTGAACCCGCCAGCTCAGGTGTAGGTGGCTGGTGCCTTAGCTGCTTGAGCCACAGGCGCAGAGCCTACTTTTTAAATTTTTTGTTGTCTTTTATTGAGGGTACAAAGAATTAGGTTACAGTGTTTGCATTTGTTAGGTAAAGTCCCTCTTTATTTTTTAGAGACAGAGTCTGACTATATCACCCTTGGTAGAGTGCCGTAGCGTCACAGCTCACAGCAACCTCCAATTCTTGGGCTTAGGCGATTGTCTTGCCTCAGCCTCTTGAGTAGCTGGGACTATAGGTGCCCGCCAGAACGCCTGGCTATTTTTTTTTATTGTTGCAATTGTCATTGTTTAGCTGGCCTGGGCCGGGTTTGAATCCACCACCCTTGGTGCATGTGGCTGGCACTTAACCACTGTGCTACGGGCACTGAGCCCGTTTTAGTCTTTTACATGTGGTTATCCAGTTCTCCCAGCACCATTTCTTGAATAGGGATTCTTTTCTCCATTGTATGCTTTTGTTTGGTTTATCAAAGGTCAGATGGCAAGTAGAGACTGGTTTCATCTCTTGGTTTTCTGTTCTGTTCCATATGTCTATGTCTTTGTTTTTGTACCAATACCATGCTGTTTTGATTACTGTGGATTTGTAAGATAGCCCGAAGTCTAGTAGAGTGATGCCTCCAGCTTTGTTTTTATTAGTAAGGATAGCCTTGGCTACATGGGTTTTTTTCTGGTTCCTTACAAAACAAAGAGCTATTTTTTCTAGTTCTTTAAAGTATCATGTTATTTTAGTGAAGATTGTATTGAATCTGTAGATTGCCTTGGGTATAATAGACATTTTAACAGTATTGATTCTTCCCAGCCACAAGCATGGCATGTTCTTCCGTTTGTAATGTCTTCTGCTATTTCTTTCTTTGTTTCTATTTATTTATTTTTTTTTTGAGACAGAGTCTCACTATGTCGCCCTCAATAAGTGCTGTGGCATCACAGCTCACAGCAACCTCAAACTCTTGGGTTTAAGTGATCCTCTTGCCTCAGCCTCCCAAGTAGCTGGGACCTCAGGCACCTGCCACAATGTCCAGCTGTTTTTTTGTTGCAGATGTTCATTGTTCATACACCATGCCACAGTGTATGTGGCTGGCACCGTAACCACTTGTGCTACAGGAGCCTAGCCACTTCTGCTATTTCTTTTCTTAGGGTTTCATAATTCTCTTTGTAAAGATCCTTTACTTCTTTTGTTAGGTATATTCCTAAGGATTTCATTTTCTTTGAAGCTACTTTGAAGGGAATTGTGTACTTGATTTGCTTCTCAACTTGGTTGTTATTGGCATATATAAAGGTTACTCATGTGTGGGCATTGATTTTATACCCTGAGATGTTACTGTATTTCCTGATCACTTCCAGGAGTTTCGTGATTTAGTCTCTTGGGTTTTCTAAGGTGTAAGTTCTTGTCATCAGCAATGAGCGAGAGTTTGACCTAGGAACAGAGTATTATTAAAAAATTATTATTTTTTTTTGTTTGTTTGTTTTTGCAGTTTTTAGCCAGGGCTGAGTTTAAACCTCCCGTGTATGAGGCCGACTCCTTACTCCTTGAGCTACAGGCGCCGCCCTGACTATACTGTTTTTATGACCTATCTCTTCATGTTCTTTTCCCATTTAGAAGTTCATCTTTTTTTTTTTTTTTTTTTTTTTGAGACAGAGCCTCAAGCTGTTGCCCTGGGTAGAGTGCTGTGGCATCACAGCTCACAGCAACCTCCATCTCCTGGGCTTAAGTGATTCTCTTGCCTCAGCCTTCCAAGTAGCTGGGACCTACACACACCTGCCATACTGCTCGGCTATCTTTCGGTTGTAGTTGTCGTTGTTTGGCAGGCCCAGGCTGGATTCGAACCTGTCTGCTCTGGTGTATGTGGCTGGCGCCTTAGCTGCTTGAGCTAGAGGCACGGAGCCAGTTCATCTTCTTATTAATTTTTTAGAGCCTCTTTCTCTTCTTTTTTTTTTTTTTTTCGAGACAGGAGTCTCACTTTGGCACCCTCGGTAGAGTGCCATGGCGTTACAGCTCATAGCAGCCTCCACCTCTTGGGCTTAGGTAATTCTTTTGCCTCTGCCTCCTGAGTAGCCTAGACTACAGGTGCCTGCCATAACGACCGGCTATTTTTTTTGTTGTTGTTGCAGTTTGGCCAGTGCTGAGTTCGAACCCGCCACCCTTGGTATACGGGGCCTGCACTCTACTCACTGAGCCACAGGTGCTGCCCAAGCCTCTTTCTCTTCTAATGAAATGACATTTATTTTCCCATTGTGTTTTGACTTTATAGTACTTCTTTTCTTTACTGAAGTTTGAAGGGGTTTTTTTTTTGGTTTGTTTTTTTTAAACAGAGTTACCCTCGAGAGTGCCATGGTGTCGTAATTCACAGCAACCTCAAAGTCTTGGCCTCAAGCAATCCTCTTACCTCAGCCTCCGAAGTAGCTAGGCTATAGGCACCTGCCACAGTGCCCAGCTATTTTTCAAGATGGGGACTCACTCTTGCTCAGGCTTGTCTCAAATTTCTGAGCTTAACCAATTGACCTGCCTTGGCTTCCCAGAGTGCTAGGACCACAGGTGTGAGCCAACTGCATCCGGTCCTGAAGTTTGAAGTTTTTATGCAGTTACATACATTTCTCTCTTTTGCTTTTATGTTTTCTAGATTTTGGGTCATCCTTAGTCCGTACTTATCCCAAGATATCACTATTTTTAGAAATTTTTTTAGAAATCACTAGTTTTTCCTAGAACTTGTTTTATTTTTTTATTATTTAACTTTTTATTCAACCTGTAATTTATTTTGATGTAAAGAGTGATATATAAGGATCAGATTTTCTTTTTCCAGTGCCTAGTGGTTGTCTCAGCTCTACTTAGTGACCTTATACTGACTTGGCTACCTTGATCTCATTACAGTCTCTGAATTTTGCACCCACTTAAATCTTAAAATGTAATTTAATCACCAGCTTTTTTTATGGCAGGGAGAGTAGGTAAACAAATATTAATTGAGCATCTGTTGCCTTTCTCTTCGTATCCTTTGGAAGGCTACTTAGCCAGATTAGATTACTAGAGTAATTAAGATTAATGGGAGTAGGGTGAAGGGGGACATTAGTAAACTCCTAAGCTCACTGTGAGCTCCGGTGGGGATGAGAACAGTAGGATAGTTTTCTAATAGCAAGGAGTATACAGCTGAGTTGGAGAAGGACGTACAAAGTCATCCATCAGCAAGGTAGGTGTGTGAATGCCATTGTTACACACTGGGATAATAAAATGTTAGTGTATAGGGAAGGCAATTGAAAAATAAGTTTGCTAATTATATGATATGCAGAAAAGATACAAAAATATATATGGAAAAGGGAGTAGAAATATGTGGTATTGAGTGGGAGAATAGCCACTTTATGGTTATATATCTGCTATAAGGAAATATAGTCTTAAGGCTAGTTTTAATACACATTTTTTTTTTTTTTTTTTTTTTTTTTTTGAGAGACAGGGTCTCTGTCTCCCAGGCTAGAGTGCAGTGGCATCATCATAGGTCACCTCAAAACTCCTGAGCTCGAGTGATCCTCCTGCCTCAGCCTCTGGAAGTGCTAGTGCTAGGATTACAGCCACCATGCCTGGCCTAGAGCTCTTACCATAGTCAGAGATTTTAGTACATTAAAATGCTTGCTGATCCAGCTTGCCTTTTTGTGTGAAATATACAACTTGTGAAATTTAAATACATCTGTGCAATGGTGCTGTGCTTTTCTTTACTAATGAGATTTTCTTGGCCACTAAGTAAATAATTAGCTTTACTAGCCTAAAAGAGTTCATTCACAGGTGGTCTAGGCTTGTAGTGTGTATATTATTAATACAAATGTGTGCTGAGGCAATTCTTTGGCAGGATTAGTTCCAGAATCTAGGTCTTGTGTTTTAGCTTAGTGGTCTTAGATTAAGCTACTTTCACTTATGCTCTGTCATAGTGGGAATAAAAGAAGTGGCTAATCTTGTTAATATGGTGTACATACATAGTGAGCGTCCCAAGGGTTTGACTATAATTCCTCAGAGTTTCCCTTATAGGACTGGCTGGACAATGGCCCAGAACAAGCTATTCAACAAGATCCTCAAAGCCCTGCAGTCTGACCGCCTTGCCCGCTTGGCCAATGAAGGGGTAAGACACCAGAAATCTGCCCATAGTGGGCTCTTCCTAATTCAGGCCTCACTGGCTGATTGACTTGTCCCCCCTATTTGCTAACCAGGTGGTCCTCATGTTTTATCACTTCCACTTACATCCTTCAGGCTTGTAATGAGCCAGTGCTGCGTCGTGTTGCTGTGGACAAGTGTGCAAGGAGAGTGCGGCAGGCTCTGGCAAGTGTGAGCTGGGACACCAAGCTGATCCAGTGGCTACACACCACCCTTGTGGAGACGTTGAGTCTGCCCATGCTGGCAGCCTACCTGGATGCTTTGCAGACGCTGAAAGGGAAGGTAAGGCTGTGATTGGTGTCTGCCCTGTCTTGGGACTAGCCAGCTTTTGTTGTGGATTCAGTATGTCGGGTTGGACAAGTCATTAACTGGTCAGCCTAGAGGGCATGACCAAAGTTAATGGGTGTGCTGTTATGTTAATAGGAGATGAGGTAACATTTCATACTTGTATCTGGTGTAAATGATTTTAACCCTGCTTTCTCCAGATGAGGTATGAGACGTGAAAAACAGTACACATTTAGTTTCTGTAGCCTTGCAGCTTATGGGTTGAGTCATCACTGAATTGAATTATTATGGGGGAGATGAAGGGTTTACTAGGGAAGGAGTTTGTTGAGAAGGATGTAAGACGCAGACTGTGGAGTGTTGGGGGGTTGCCATTCCTCAGTCACTCACATGATGAACCTTCAATAGCATCACCGGACTTTGATAATTCTTACAAACATATCATGACATTTCCCTGCTTTCCTACTTAGACAGTATTGCACAAAATTAAAATAATTTTCAAGGTGACTACAGTTTGCCATTCCTTTAGTGATTGCATCAGGCCATGCTCATGTGGTGGAGTGTGGGTTCTGGAGTCAGGTTGCCTGACTGATCTCAGCTCTGTCACTGATTGGTTATGTTAACCTGGACATTTCCTTTCTCCATTTTCTTATCTCTAAAATGTGACTGATAATACTTATCTATAATTTTTGTGAAAGTTAATTATTTAGACAGAGTGCTTGGCACAAAATTGGGCACAGTATTTATTCACACAGTAACCATTAATGATGATTTAGGTTCTTGAAATATTTGGGGTGTTTTGCCCCAAAATGCAAAATGGCCTCAGACTACTTGGATTGATTCCATTCTTGATTTTTTTTAAAAAATACCTTTTCTTTTCTCCTTTGCAGAAAGCAGGCACATCTTGTTGTTATAAGTTGCCTGGCCAGCAGCTTTCCCAAGCTGTCACTCCAGAACTTTCAGACTTATTTCTAACCTATTTGTAAGTTAAAGAATACTGAGTTTGTTAGAAGACTGACATAGTGCTGAAATAAAACAAAACTCAGGACTAGTTACATTAATGATTTGTATAGAGGAAATTTGATGTTTTTTTTTCATGTAATTATTTTATGCCTACCATGTGCCAGACACTGGGATGAGAACAGAACTGATCCTTGCAGTGGAAATAATTTCCTAATGAAGAAAGACACATGGAGAGACAGTCCCAGACTTCCTTGTATATTGTTCCTTTTTAGTAGCAACCCTGGACCCGGGAGGTGAATGGTGGGGATGTGAGGTGTGGGACCAAGACAAGATCCTGGCAGAGGGTGGTGACCCATGGGCATTGTAAACACTCCCATAAATATATATTTTCAACAGTATTCTCCACAGCATTCTACTTACGGTAAAAGCATAACATTGGTGAAGACACTTGCAGTGGTTCTCAACCTTCCTAATGCTGCGACCCTTTAATACAGTTCCTCATGTTGTGGTGACCCCCTAAATTTCGTTGTAATTTTATGGTTGGGGGTCACCACAACATGAGGAACTATATTAAAGGGTCGTAGCATTAGGTAGGTTGAGAACCACTGCCTAGGGGATGAGGGTTGGTAGTGACCAGAGTCCCAGTTCTCTGGTGGCTCTGCCTCATTTAACATGGCTAGCATGATTCAGTAATTTCTCTAATAAGGAAGGGTTTGTATTGCTTCCCTATTTAAGTTACTGGCTGGAGATGTCCCAAGTGGAGGAGGTGGCATTCAGATATTACGATCTTGACAGGTGTGCACATTTACGTGCTGTCTGGCCCTGCTGCTGGAATGGTGGAAGGCTCACAACTATACCAGTCCTCAAGAGCCTCAGGTTTGAGGTGATGTCCACTCTGGGCTGTGCCCTCCACAGTACCTCATTATCAGACTTACTTTCTCATGACTATTTAGATTCATAACAAATTCTTAGGTTGTTTTTCAAAGGATATAGATGACTGTAGGATTGTTTCAAAGTGCTTGCTGAATGTTAAAAGCATGGGTGGATGGGGTCATGTTCTTGTACCAGCTTTCACCATTATAAAGAGGGCAGAGAAGAGACACTAGCCTCTTAACTTGGCTGTTGAGAGTGAATGCAATGCTGAAAAAGCCAGGGAAGCTTGGTCTTCCCAGCTCTAAGCAGGGAAGTCAGTTATTGGTTAATAACTATGTTGACAGAAAGTGAGTTTCAAGGATTTTCGGTTTCATGGGCATACTCTACTGCCAGATAATGCTTTTAAGTTAATTCAGATCAGATCCTGAGCCTCAGAGTATTGAGTGGCTCACGATTATAGAATAAATTTCACAAAATGGCCAGTTGGGGCAAAGATCTTTGCAGTTTGGTTTTATTTTTTTGTTCTTTTACTTCTTTGCTTGAATTATTTACTTCAGTCTACCTGTTCCTGGAATAAGCTGTACACATTCTTGCCTCTTGCTGGTATCTCTGATTAGAAAGCTCTTCTATCACGTTCTGTTGGAGCCCTTCCCGTTCTGAAGAAACTCTCACTTTACATGCTGTATCTTTAGATGAAAATTGCCTGGGTTGGCACCAGCAACTACACCAGAGCTGGCGGGTTCAAATCTGGCCTGGGCCTGCCAAACAATGACAATTATAACCAAAAAATAGCCGGGCGTTGTGATGGGCAACTGTAGTCCCAGCTACTCAGGAGGCTGAGGCAAGAGAATTGCTTAAGCCCAGGAGTTGGAGGTTGCTGTGAGCAGTGATGCCATGGCACTCTACCCGGGGCGACAGCTTGAGGCTCTGTCTCAAAAAAAAAAAAAAAAAAAAAAAAAAGAAAAATTGCCTGACTTCTCCATTGAATGGTTTGAATTTTAGCAATGTGGGGCTTCTGTTTTTTTCATGCAGTTATCAGTCTCTGCTTTATTTGTGTATCTGTCTTCATTACCTCTTTTGGATTAAATTCCTTTGCAGAACTACTGGTCTGGTGCCTTGTAACAGTAATTGTTGCTCAGACGTTTGCTTCCTGAGTTTAACTGAGACGGTCTAATGTTTATAATCCTCAATTTCTCGTGCAGAAACCCTTTTAGTTTCTATCTTTTAAAATTAGGAGCAGCTTATCTGCTCCTTCTATCTTTGAAGTTTTACAGCCTGCATCAAACCATAGTACTTTTTATTCTCCAATTTCTCAAAACCTTTATGTTTTTCTGAAAACTATATCTAACATTTAAAAATCTTTCCTTTCCCCTAGGTCACTTTGACCTTTTGTGGGTAGTGTGGAATTCACACAGATATTTCTTCTCAGTGTAAGCATCAGCATGTCTGAAACCTATATTTGCACATCTATGAGATCATATTTTTAGTGGATAGTGAAAAATAGCATATAGTATATAGAAAATATACACAACAGAGTAGAATATATTTCTTTGAACACAGTAAGAGGTTTTTTTTTTTAACATTCTGCAGCTTGAAGGCAGTACTCTAGATGAAAATGGAGATTTAAAGAAAATTAGAACATCAATTGATATTCATTAAGGAAATTTAGAAAACACAGAAATCTATAAAGGAAAAAGTTACCTATAACTCAACTCCATAAAGGTCGTTATTAATTACTATTTTGGCATAATATAGTACCTGAGTAGAGATGAATTTTTATGTTTTGTTTTACCTGTAACATTTTAGCAAAATTATTTCTGTATGTAACTACAAATTCTTATAAATACTTGAAAGTACAGGGTGGCACCTGTGGCTCAGTGAGTGCCGTCCCCTTATACTGAGGGTGGTGGGTTCGAACCCGGCCCTGGCCAAACTGCAACAACAACAACAACAAAAATTCAAAGTGCAGTTAGTCTTAATGAGATAGGTTCCTTATGTTTGTTCTTTTATTTATTTCTTTATTTTTTTTATTATTAAGTCATAGCTGTGTACATTAATGCGGTCATGGGGCACCATAAAGTGGTTTTATAGACCATTTGACACATTTTCATCACACTGGTTAACATAGCCTTCCTGGCATTTTCTTAGTTATTGTGTTAAGACATTTACACTCTACATTTACTAAGTTTC
>CAUYPK010072606.1:0-22786 GCA_963574355.1 Loris lydekkerianus | reverse complement strand
GAAAGGAAAGGAAAAAGGAAAGGAAAAAGGAAAGGAAAAAGGAAAGGAAAAAGGAAAGGAAAAAGGAAAGGGAAAAGGAAAGGAAAGGAAAGGAAAGGAAAGGAAGAAAATGTTACTTTCCTGTCCGGGAAGGACTCTCTTGACACACGGCATAGGTCTGGGCAGAATGATGTGCACGCCTCCCCACCCCCACCACCACTCCCTCCTCACCTCTCCCCATTGTCTGTCTCAGACCCTCCAAATGCTCCCATGGCAATGTCCCAGAGCATTCGTCGCCCTGTTGTGATTCCCTTCTCACTTGCTTGTACGTTCTCTAACACGGAAAATCAGGGAGAAGAGAAACCACATTGATATTGTTGACCAATATCGTCTTAAAACCTCACACAGAACCTGACACTTACCGTATTTGCCATGTGTAATGCGCTCCCATGTATAACATGTGCCCACATTTTGTGCCCAAACTTTCAGGAAAAAAAAAATCTTCTGTTTTAATTTTTATTCAAATTTTTATTTGTTTATATTTACAAGCTTGCTTTTTATATTATAAAGAAATTTTAGCATCTATTTTTTAACATACTATGCTACAAGAAATTTGAATAGCAAATAATTGCAAAACACAAGAAGAGATAGAAGGTATAAGAAATTTTATGTACTGGTAACAAACAGTACCACCCATATGTAACGTACACCCAAATTTTTCCTTCAAAGATTTGGGCAAAAAAAGTGCGCATTATGCACAGTAAAATAAAATCATGGCTCAGTTACTCATTGAGTGTGGAATGGAGGAATAAATTCCTTTCTGCTCTTAGTCCCCCTAGCTTTCCTCTCCCTCTTTGTACCCACCGCCCCCGTGTGGTGTATGCTTCTTGGCCTCAGACTTTACATTCCCCAGATGGCATGTATCAGAAGATTGATTTGCAGTTCCTCACAATAGGAATTTTCTCAAAATCCATATTTGCTTCATACGTGTATTGACTGCCAAAGAAGTACACCTACAAGGCGCATGCAATTGAGGCAAGAACTATTCATTGCAACCTGAGTTGCAGAGCAGATTCACCTTTTCTTAAGACCACAGGGAGAAGCAAGATTTTAGAGTCACCTAACACCTTAAACCTTTATTATTTCAAAGGATTTTTCCTTTGCGTAAATCACACTGCTAAGCTCTTTCTCCATCTGACTTTTTCTAAGTTTATGACTAATTTTATAAAAGCAAGTATTAAAATATTCCTTTAAGTACAAAAGGTGAAAACAAGAGGAATAATAAGATCTCTCATGATGTCAATATCCCCTTTTTCACAGTCGGCTTGTTTCCATCTGATTTCCAAGGCTTCAGGTGTCCTATTGGAAACAAATGTTTTTAAAGGTTGAACTACATCTCTCTCCTCCTCCTCTTCAAGGTCATGGCCAAGGGAGCATGAACACACATCCTATTAGTCAAATACAACACACTGTTTATTAATGTTATTAACAGAGCAGATCTCTGTAAAAGGTAGATTAGAAAAAAAACAGCTTAAACTCAAGATCACAGTGAGACTTCCCACCCCCAGTCCTGGGTCCTGAAACTCAACTATGGCTAGAGCAGGGGACCAACCAAAGCCCCACAACCCCAGTCCACTCACAGAACTACCTCTCCAGATGAGATCAGAACTCTGCCTTGCCAGCCCAGGTTCAGGAGCAAGAGACAGTCAGCAGAAAGAACAAGCTTCACTCAAAGTTTTGTTCTGAGCTAATCTTGCTTTGCAGTCTCAAGCTGGCTAGGACAGTGTGACCCACAGGGGTTAGACAGAGCAGGGAAAGAAAATTACTACCCTTTACACAGGGGACAGGCCTGGACATTCTAACCTGCTGACAGCAGAAGTCCAGAAAGTGGGAGAAAGAAGAGGGCGTGCTGCCAATGCTAATCACCATCATACACTGTCCCTGCCCATAGTGAAACATGACCCACTAATCTCAAGTTCTAAGCTATTGATTAACCATTTCTCTGTACCATAGTAAGGAATGGATGAATATTGAAAAGAAACAAAGCCCTCCCCTAATTTGTCCGATTATCTACAGGCTAAAGGTATAGTAAAAGGAGCATATTACTACTCAAAATGTGCTGAGCATGTAGTAGTACCCATAGATATTTGCTGACTCAATAAATAAATAAATTCTGACTCTTGAATTTGTTTCTCCTATCCTGATCCCCTCCACAACTCCAGACCTATATATTTCTACTTATCCTCAGGCATTCTTTCTATTTCTCATCTTAGTAAATGTAACCAATGTCCATGATGCTATTTACGTCATAATATCCTTCCAATTCTGCATAACTCTATACTAAGCACAAACTACCCCCCAAAGAAATCGATTTATTTGCACAGTGATCAAAGTGTTTTTCTCTCTTTCTCTTTCCCTCTCTCATTTCTAAAGAGAAGCAAGGGAGAAAAAAGTGGCTTATTCAAAGGAATTTGTCTGCTTTTTTGATACCTGAAAAAAAGTTCCTTGAAAAAAACAAATGTTGGACTCACTTTGGGTGCATTACCTTCACTTTATTCCCTTACGTGGTGGATAATCAGCCTACAGAGTTTCTTCTTTATATCTTATAAACTAGCTCTTTTAGATCATCAACCCAAGTTTATAAAACTATCTCTTTTTTTTAACCACAACCTCAGTCAAAAAGAATCTAACTATTATTCTTCACCGCCCTCCATAGCACCAATGACGGGTAAGACTCCCAAAAGCGGGGACAACCTAAGACAGGATATGGAGAGGTTGCACAGTGGATTACATTCATAGTACCCAAAGACAGGTAAGATCACTCTGCGTTCAGTCAACCTAAGACAGGGACCAAACCATTGATGTTTGTATCCCCATGACAGGTAAGACAGAAACTGCAAGAGCAGGCAACCTAAGACAGGGGCTATGTTTATCCACCATACAAAAAACAAAAGAGGGAATTGTTGGGCCCTGCCATGTGCCTGAGGCCTAGTGCAACTCCCGGAGCCTGACTAGAAGTAGATCCATCAAGCTACTTCCGCGTAGCAATAACTCAGCAAGACCTGGCCTGAAACTGCCTCTACCTAGATACAGCCAAGGTGGTACCATGCCATTGGCCCTACCCTGTCACGCACCTCATCCCCCACCTTCTTTCCCTGCCCCTTCCCCACGCTCTATATAAGTGGCTACTGACACAATAAAGTTGAGTTCCTGCTAAAAAAAAAAAAAAAGAAAAGAAAACAACCTTTAAAAAAAAAAAAAAAAGAATAATAAAACTTTCTTTGAATATTATTTGTTACATATATTACATTCCTTAAGCAAATTAATGTAAAATCGTTTCTACAATACAAGTTAAAACTATCTCCCATTGCTTTATTATTCAATGTATTTTTTCCTGGCTTTAATTTATCAGAAATTATCCTAAACTACTGAATGATCCATCAAAGAAAGGCACTATTTCCTCTGTGATATGAAATTTCCAAAGGAATGTTAATGTCTCTTCCATGTAATTTTGAACTCCTTCATTTCCTCTACAAATTCTCTGAAAGTAGCCACAACTCAAAATACCAGTTGGAAAAACTCATATCAAGAGCAATATCTTCATCAACTTTCTATATTTTTTTAATTTGCCAATCAGTTCTAGTAAGAGCTTTGCTAGCATGTTTACAAAATACCTTGGAGTTTACAAGTTTAATTTCACAAGAAGTGTTTCACAAAATGTATAACATGACAAATAACTCAAAGAAAACAATTAGGGATGTATCAAACAGGACTTGAATTGAAAAAAGAACAGGTATAAAACTAAGGTTTGAGTGTAATAATAAATTATTAACAGATGAAATTTATAAAGAGGGTAAAAATAAAATGTTGCCCGTAGTAAGTGGCTATTATATAAGTAGACATAATAGCTATTCTTTCCCCCCTCTTATCTATAAGAGACATAATATCTATTAGAGAAGTATATGATTTTTGCCCACAAAGGATTCAACCTCAGAAGGTTTATCCGTGGCTTATGGTGACATTACCCTGCATTTTAACTAGAAAATTTGAATAACCAAAACATGCTGTCCATCTACATTATGGAAATTAATAAATGCTGTTCTATAAATGACTTCTTGATAGTCTCAGCTATATTCCCTACTTTTTTAATTATCAGGCCTGCATAAAGCTATTAAGACAATTATTTTCAGGACTGGGCATTTTTTTTCTGAGAAAAGTATTTGTAATAAATTCCCTCTGGTATATAAATGTATTTCAATTAAGCATCTGTGGGCAGGGTCATCTCTGGAATGTTAAATCCTTGAAAAGTTTATATTCTATTAAATTAGAGACCTGACCTCTAATCATGTGCCTACCACTTCTTAGGCAGATAGCCATGAGTAAATCGTGTCTGCCAACCTGCAATTGTTTCCATTTTTTAAATGGGGATGAGAAAAAAACTGCCTCAGCAGGAAGTGGGAGGAGACTTTTTAAACAGCAATGTTGGGGCAGGGGCCTTGGGGAGAATCTTTTCAATGTATCTACCTCCTCCTCTCTCTCTAAGTATGGAGAATGCAGAAGGTAAGGAGTGGTACTCCCCAGAGAAGGCCAGAGAAGAATGTGGGAATTACAAACTTGACCAAGCATCAGCGGAAACTTGTTCTGGAGAGGATCAGTGGACAGGATGGTAGAGGATCAGCCATCCGAGTGTACCTGCTGTACCGGGAACCTTAGCAAGGGGACAAAATAAAAAATATCTGCCAAGAGTTACAAAGAGTTCTGCCAAAAAAAGAAAGCAGAACATAGTGACATCCCAAAACCTCTGAAGAAGGTGCCAATTCCTCCATTACCCACCCACCTGCCACCAGTTAATCTGCTTCACCAGGACACTGTATGGGCCTGGTACCAACAATTATTCTGAGCACCAAAGGCAGAAACTGGATGAATATAAACAACTGTGTACACCTGCTTTTCCAAATCAAAAGGATAATCCTAGCACGGCAAAAGAGGCCAAGACCTGGAAATCACTAAAAAGAAAGTCAAATGTGGACAAGAAAGAAATGTCCCCCCAGAAGGTTCTGAGCAAAGGCTGTGTTCCCAGGGGACTGATCCTCCAACAGTAGTTCCCCTCCTGGATTAGGTTATCCCCCTGACAAAGAGGGTCGCCTGCCTTGGGGGAGTTAATACAGTTGTTGTTAGAACTTCTGCCCCAGAGGCTTTGTTGGCCTCCTGGGCCAGAATTGCAGCAAGGGCTGTGTCATCCATAGAGGCAGTGGAATCTCCGAAGAAGGACTGTGATGTCAGGTGGTGTGTGGTCCATGGGAAGAGTCTCCTTGCAGACACAGATGGTTGGGTTCACCTCCAATTTCATGCAGGATAATTCTGGGTTCCCAAAAAGAGGAAGGGAATGCAGGTGCCCTCTTCTTGCTTCCCGCCTGCAATTTTCCACCACCACCCCCATTTTGAAGACAACATATTGTGCCCCAAATGCGTCCACAGAAACAAGGTCTTAATAAAAAAGTCTTTGGTGGGAATGAAATACTAAAAAAAGGGTCCAGACAGCTATGATTGGAATTGATGGCATAGATGCTCAACAGTCGATTCCATGGTGCTACTGACAGCTGAACGCTGGTCCTCCCCACACATGCTCACAGGCTGTGCAGACTGGTGGGTTGAGATGTTACCCCCAGGCCCCTATTGAGACTTGCTGCTTCATGGGTTAGAATATAGAGACACTTGCATTAAAAAGGAAAACATTTCACAAATTAGTAAGAAGAAAAAGTTATCCATATTCAAAATTTCCTTAATATCCTGAGACTTCTGTAATTTGACTCAAGGACAAAAGCAATAGGCACTTTGACAGCAAGGAATTTTCTCCCCTCCTATGAAGACATAAAAAACACAAGAAGGAGTGGTGGAGTTGAAAAATTTGTAACTGGTATTTTATAGACTTAATAGGTGTAGGCAGGAATCCTCAGGAAATGTTAAAGCAAGAGAGGAAAGTCCACTGGAAAAGATTTGTTTATGGTCTCACAGGGTTGTCCCCTCCAAATTCCATTGATTGTTAGTGATCAGACTTTTTCATTATAATAAATAATACACATTTTATACCTTAAAAAAATAAAATTCAGATGATAGTAATAACTACCTTATAAGACGGAGGTGGAAAATACTAATAAAATTATACACGTAATGAGCCTAACACAGCTCCTGACACATATAGACATTAAGTAAATGCTATTTTCAAAGATAACAGGGGTGAATGATTTTACATTTTTAAATAAGAAGAATTTTTCCATGCATGGTACTAAAGCCAGCACCTGTAAATGACAATATTAATGTGCTTTCATAAGCCATAATGTTTTTAACATAACAAACACATTGCAATCAAAAGTAAAAGGCAAACAACACTTGGGGGGAAAGATCTGTAACATATCAGGAAAAGGGTAAATATCTGCAGTGAATCGAGTTCTTATAAATCAGCACAAAAGAGAAAGAAAAATGGGTGAAGGATAGAAAAAAAACTTGAAAAAGAAATAAGGCCAGTAAATATATGAACAGATGTTCAGCCTCACTAGTAATCAAAGAAAGGCAAATAAAACAACAGATTGGCTATGATTGAAAAGATAGACAAAACCCAGCATTTGTAAGTGTGCAAGCAATAGGCTGCTCCCATGCACTTCTGGTAAGTATATTTATTGAGCAAATCTTGTAAGAGGAATATTTAGTGATAGCTTCCAAAATTTAATAGATGTAATCCCTTTTTTGTTGCTGTTATATTTACATTCTATATAAGCGTTGTCCACAATCAGACAAAAGATAGCTACTTTCATTTGGAAAAATTAAAATAGTTTCTTTCTCTTCTTAGGGTTTTTGTTGTTGTTGTTGCTGTTGTTGTTGTTGTTGTTGTTAATGAGAATAAAATTACATTCTCCTCCAAATAAGATATCAGGCAGTGATAGCACTAATGATCACTAATATTAACGTGGCATCTGTGGATTGGTAAGTATGCCACTTACCTTAATTTTGCAACTGCTGAATATAAACAGAGATGGAATTATTACTGATCTATTATGAATGATTATAACCCTTGAGGCTCTTTTAATCTTCGAGTAAAATCAGGCATTGCCCCACAGACTGTCCAAAAGTGGAGAGGGGGCAAAATCCAGGGCCTTCTCCACCAGCCACCCCCTGGGGGGCAGTAAATTAGTACCTGCACAACATATTCAGGCTCTTTTGCCTGTGGTTTCTTTACTATCAAGTGAATGACAGAGAGACTCTCTCCTCAAGGCAAGTTTGTAAAATAAGTGGAGGGTTTTTCCCACAGTTCTTATCAGATCTGTCCATGAAGTATGACAATTTCCCTTTCTCCCTTCATAAGGCTTGAAATTTACACAGTCACCTATGCTTTCATCAGAAATTGTGCTGGGCAAAACTGTGATTAGGTAAACTGCCCCGTAGTGATCCCAGACCCCCAGGCCACAGAACCTTCACCCCTGTCCTGCTTCTATCCCACAACCCTGGTCAAGCCAACTTCCCACATTAGGTAGCCGATATTCTTACCCTCATTTCTTCTCACAACATTTTTTTCAAGACAGATCTGAATGAAGAAAAGCAAAGGCCTCTGAAACTCATTTATGGTATCCATAGATATAGAATAATCTATAGAAATAGCATTTTATAAACAAGGGATTAAAAACTTAAGATAAAATAATGAGATTATTATGAGCTTTCAGGGTATTCCAATACTGACAAACTATTTTGAGGTAAAAGGCTATTTCTGACAACATATGAATAGCAGTGGTGCCACACAACATAGGACCAGAGAAAACAGACTCAGCTTTAGCCAGAGGTAAGTGTCAGAACTCCGGATCTTGAGAGTTAGAGAAGTTTCCTGAATTTCATTCTAATCTTCTCTACGAGACCTTAAATCTCATTTAAGCAATTGTTTGTTAATAGCTGATAGGAGCATCAAGTTTACTTAGAGTATTCTAAAAAGGCTTAAGAGGCTTGAAATTTCTTTTGAAGGCTTAGAGAAAAAATGTGCCAAAGTATGGAAGTGGCAATTTGGGGGCCTGAAAGAAATCATAGCAACTATGGCAAAGAGCTCTATTGATTAAATTCTTTAAGTCATTAAAGGAAGGTCAAGTACACGATGGTGGACTAGCACAGAGTCAGTAAGAATGACAATACAGATCTATAGTTGAGGGCACAGAAAGCTGTCCATGATATTCCTTAAGGGGTTATAAAAATATAAATAGTACGGCCCCATCTTTGTACTGCATATAATAGAGTCTTATTTTCTAGGAGGGGAAATTAAACCAATGTCTTTTCATTCACAATAACCCACCAATCCAAGTCCTCTATGACCTCAATATCAGGCAGAGTCCATGTTGGATGGCCTCAGGGAAGTTCTGCCAATCCACCCTGAGGCTGTATCTTCAAGAATAGTAGTTAAAGAAAAAATTAGGGAAACAAAGTAGAGGAGGGAGATTTTCCCTGGCCTCCACTCTCAGGGCCAATAGTTCAGAGATGAGGTGGTAGGAGCCCACCTGGCAGATAAGTTGCAAAAATTGCTGAAGAGGAGCATTTTTTTCTGCTTCCTTTAAAAGCCCTGAATTGCCTCTCAAATTTTTTTTCTGTACTTCATAGGTATGGTGTAAGAACTAAACACATTGTTGCAAATCAAAAAGGTACATGGAGTCCCCATTATATCCACATAACATGCATGCAAAAATAAGTACAGATGGTGTGTATGAGAAGGGGTGTGTTAATGCTTGCTCATATTGGAGGTGAGAGAAGTAAAGCCAGATAAGTAATTTCTCATATGACTTAGAGCAGACATTCTTCCAATTTGATCTGGCAGGAAACCTTTCTCCCCGCCACCCCCATCCTCAGTAGGCACAGGCTCCGTTTTGCTTCAACATCCTGTCCACTTTTTGCCAAGGGAAGTTGATATAGTTCTCCATCTAGACTAGGGGTGTCTGACCTTTTGTTTCTCTGCCACACATTGAAAAAATAAGTGTTCTCCTGGACCACACATTAAATACACAAACACTAAGCAAAGCTGATGAGCGAAAAAGGAAAATCTGTGCTTTTCATGATATCTGATAGCATAGATAAGCAAAAAAAGTTCTCACAAAATCAGCATGAAGCCTGTGGGCCACAGGTTGGACACCCCTGATCTAGACCATCTGCTGTTTTCAATCCTTCAATACAAGTGATCTGATAAGTAGAAAAAAGTGTTCTCAGTGATCAGCCCAGGAAATGATATTCCATAATGAAATTCTGATTAGTATTCTCTAATAGCATGACCAAAGAGAAGATCTAGAAAAAGCAGGCTGTGATTACCAAACAAAAGCCTGAGGGGAGAAGGAAATCTCATGGTTTGAATTGGAAAACTGTCTATGTGCCCTTTAACACAATAATATGTTGCCAAAAGCAGTCAGGCGATGAAAATTATGACCTGTAATCATTAAAAATAGAGCTTATGTCTTCTTCATCCCTAACAAATTTAAATTTAGGACAGATGACATGACTAGCTTCGTTCCAGCCCAATTAAAGAGATTGTTTTTTCTCATTGTTCCTAGAGTATGATTTTCTAAGAAGTAAAACATTTACAAATATAACCAACCCTCTAAGCAATTGGAGTTGCCATTTGGTTCTGAGCCGAAGGCCATGTTCAGGAAGTTCCGTAAGTTTGTGCTGTGCCAAAGACATAATTCTGGTCTCTAAACTTTCACAATATGCTTTGAGAGTGGAAAAACAAATAAAAAAAATTGTTATTCCAGTTAAAGCAATGGTTCAATGAAGGACAAAATTTGTGGAATAAAAAGTTAGATTGGATAACTTAGATTGAGTTGAAAATCTTAGATTCTGACTTCTGGAGTACTATACAGAGTACAGCAATAGCTTCCAAGACATTCCACCTACGAGCACACGGGAGGACGCTATCTAACCGTGAGGCTAGGAGGTAGGACTCTTGACTTGGATTCTGACATCATATGTAATTCTCTCCTGCTTCAGTTTTTCTAAACATCACCACCCAATACCATGATCAATGTTTGAAAATCCTCCAGTTCAGGTGCTTTGTGACTGTATTTTCCCTTCTTGAAAATTCTTAAAGGGCTTAACCTCTGTGTTGTTTGAGAGGAACAAAAGCTGGAAAGCTAAAATGGAAAATATTGTACTTCAAATATCACTGTGTGACTATTTATCAGGCTTAGTTTTCTATTCTATCAAGTTAATGCTAAAGTTTCTTTTTTTCTGCTCACATAGTCTAATGGAGAGTGGTAATCTCAAATGAGAAATGTTAACTGAAAATTGTGTAGCAATGTAGTACTATTTCTACATTGTAAAGTAAAAGCAGGCAAATGAGATTTGGTTTCTGCCTTTGGGAATCCATAATTCATATATTTGAGTTGAACGTACTTAGTGTCTCCTATGTGATGACAGAGCCATAATCCCACCCTTCACCGAGTGCACAGAATGGTGCACATAATTAATAATTAAACAATTACATGGAGACTTTACCTCTTTCATGCTTACATGGATGGAGCTGGAACATATTCTTCTTAGTAAAGTATCTCAAGAATGGAAGAAAAAGTATCCAATGTACTCAGCCCTACTATGAAACTAATATATGTCTTTCATATGAAAGCTATAACCCAGTTATAACCTAAGAATATGGGGAAGGAGGAGAGGGAGGGGAGGGAGGTGCAGGAGGGGGGAGGATGGGCAGAGGGAGGGTGATTGTGGGATTACACCTGCAGTGCATCTTACAAGGGTACATGTGAAACTTAGTAAATGTAGAATATAATTGTCTTAATACTATAACTAAGAAAATGCCAGGAAGGCTATGTTAACCAGTGTGATGAAAATGTGTCAAACTGTTTATAAAACCAGTGTATGGTGCCCCATGATTGCATTAATGTACACAGCTATGATTTAATATTTATAAAAAAAAACTACCATGCACTCTATGTGTGGCTGCTAGAGGAAGCCCAGGATGGTATAGAAGCAAAAATGCACATCTAATATGAACTTGGAAAATCAGGAAAAGCTTTCTGGAGGAGGTTAAAGTCAGAAAAATAAACTTTCCAAGAAAAAACAGAGGAATGTTCCCTGTTTTAGAGAAAATTGTGCTGGTGAGTGTAGGGGCTTAGGTGCAGCTTGTTATTATTCATCATCAAATCCACAAATCATTGAGTGCACCCTACGTTTCAGATACATAATGAAGCCCCCTCCTTGGTTTTATCATAATAATAATAATAGTTGTGGTATCAAAGACGACACTATATAATAAGTCGCACAGCTTGTGTTTATTAATTTTTTCTTTCATACAGCAAACACTGAACCAAATGGCCTAGAAGACAGCTGCCATTCACCAAAACATTAGTCAAGGTGCTGACGTGAAAGGATCAAAACCAGGCAAAGCCTGTGCCCATAACTCATGGCAGTGCCACTGGGTAAATGATTCTTTATTTGTACTTTAATTCTTTGTGCTATAGAAAACATGAAAATTTGATAAAAATCTACAGTTAGGAAGTTTTTCAGGGATCTGTGATCCCATTCATTCCATTCATATATAAATACTGTACAAAATAATATTAGTAATGTTTTGTGAGGTCTAAAATATATATAGTATTAAAAGACATGGAAACAGTAACATAAATAGAAGCGGAAATAGTAAGATGGTAATAAATGTTTAACAACATGTTCTCAGAAAAACCAGAGAGCACCCTCCTTTGATTATTTTCCATTTCTGTGTATAAAGACTGCCATCATGGCCAATTTCAAACTGCCAGTGTTTGAACAACTGGCTTGCAAAATTCCTGAAAATTTAACAATCAACATTTAGGAGCTGGTATGAGCCAGCTTCAATGTACCACTGTTTGGAGCTAAAGAGAGGTAAGCTCTTCAAAATTTCTGGCATAGTCCTATATATGTAAAGAGTAATAATCTATGTTAGGCTCTAATAAATAATGATACATAACTATTAAAAGAATGGAAAAATATATTACTAAGATCAAGTAGAGTAAATAAAATAATAAGAAATATTTAACTAATCAAAGGGAATGCAAGAAAGAAGAGAAAAATGAATGTAAAATGGTGCGAAAACTCACACCAAAAGAAATATACAATATGAATAGGCCTAAATCTATTAAAGATATTGATCAATAATTAATAAACTTCCAAACCATAAAACACCAGACCCATATGGGTTCACTATTAAATTCTACCACACATTTAAGAAAGAAATTATACAAATTCTCCATGATTTCTTTTAGAAGTTATAAGTAAAGGAAATACTTTTTAATTCATTCTATGAGACTATAGACTATACCAAAACCAAACAAAGATATACCTCTCATAAACAGAAATAGAAAAATCCTAACAAAATATTGGCAAATTAAGTTCAACATTATATAAATATAGTACACACTGTGACCAAGTAGATTTAATCTCAGACATGCAAGTCTGGTTTAACATTCACTAATCAATTCATGTAATTCATCACATCAATAGGCTAAAGAAGAAAAATTACATAATCATATCAATAGATAGAGAAAAAGCACTTGACACAATCAAAAACCATTCACAATAAAAACTCTGAGCAAACTAGAAATAGAAGAAAATTTCCTCAACTTGAGAAAAACCGCCACAAAAAACCCTACAGCTAACATTATGCTAATAGTGAGCAACTCAAAGATTTCCTGCTAACGTCAGGAATGAGGCAAGGATGTCCGCTCTCATCATTCCTCTTCAACATTGTACTGGAAGTCGTAGCTAATGCAATAAGACAGCAAAAGGATATAAAATGTACACTGACTAGAAGGAAGAAATAAAGCTGCCTTTGTACACAGATGACATGATTATTTATGTAGAAAACCTGAAAATATCAACAACAACAACAAAAACCCTCCTGGAATTAATAAACAATTATAGCAAGGTTACAGGATACAAGGTTAATAAACAAAAGTCAATGACTATCCTACATACCAGCAATTAACAAGTTCAATTTTATTTATTTATTTATTTATTTATTTTATGAGACAGTCTCACTATGTCACCCTCGGTAGAATGCTGTGGCATCACAGCTCACAGCAACTTCCAACTCTTGGGCTTAATCAATTCTCTTGCCTCAGCCTCCTGAGTAGCTGGGACTACAGGCACCCACCATAACACCCGGATTTTTTTTGTTGCAGTTGACATTGTTGTTTTAGCTGGCCTGGGCAGGGTTCGAACCCGCCAGCCTCTGTGTATGTGGCCAGCACCCTACTCGCTGGACTACAGGTGCCACCAACAAGTACAATTTTACTCTAAAAATACATTACCATTTATATCAGCACCCCCCCAAAATGAAATACTTGAATATAAGTATAACAAAATATGTATAATATCTATATGAGGAAAACTACAAAAGTCTGATGAAAGTAATCAAAGTAGAACTAAATAAATGGAGAGTGATTTCATGTTCACATATAAGAAGACTCGATATTGTTAAGATGTCACTTATTCCCAACTTAATACATATGTTTAAGTCAATTGTAAACAAAAGCCCAGCAAGTTCTTTTAAGGATATCAAACTGATTCTAAAGTTTGTATGAAGGACAGGAGGACTGGTTCACACCTGTAATCCTAGCACTGGGAGGCCAAGGCGGGTGGATTGCCTGAGCTCAGGAGTTCGAGACCAGCCTGAACAAGACCCCATATCTACTAAAAATAGAAAAACTAGCTGGGAGTAATGGCACATGCCTGTAGTCCCAGCTACTCAGGAGAATGAGGCAAGAGGGTCACTTAGCCCAGGAAATTGAGGTTGCTGTGAGCTATGACGCCATGGGTACTCTTCCTAGAGTGACAGAGTGAGACTATCGCAATTAACAACAACAACAAAAAGTTTATACGGAAAGGTAAAATATTAATATTCTGAATAGCCAACTCAGCCATTTGTTACTGACTGACACTACCTAACTCCAAGACTTACTATAAAGCCACAGTAACCAAGAAAGTGTGGTGTTGGCAAAAGAACAGATAAGTAGATTAATGGAACAGAATAGAGAACCCAGGAATAGACCCACATACATACATTCAAGTCATTTTTCAACAATGAAGCAATGGCAATACAACAGAGCAACAAATGGTGCTGAAACAATTAGATATCCATGTGCAAAAAAAAGTAAATCCAGATGCAGACCTTACATTCATTACAAGAAATAACTTAAAATGGACTGTAGAGTAAAACACACAACTATAAAACTTTTAAAAGATAACATTGGAAAAAATGAGCAAATGACCTTAGGTATGACCCTGTTGTTTTTAAGATACAACATCAAAAATACAATCCATGAAAGAAATAATTGACAAGCTAGACTTCATTAAAATTAAAAACTCCTGTTCTATGAATGACAATGTCAAGAGAAGGAGATGAAAAGCCACAGATCAGGAGAAAATATTTGCAAAAGATACATTTGCTAAAGAACTGTTATTCAAAATATACAAAGAACTCTTAAAACTCAAGAATAAAAAAATGAATAATCCAAATTAAAAACTAGATGAAAGCACAAAAAGAGAATGAAATCCTGTTATTCTTGGCAATGTAGAAGAGCTTGGAAGACACTATGACAAGTGAAATAAGCCAGGAATGGAAAGTGAAATACCACGTATTCTCACTTGTATTCTCACTCATGTGTGGTACTAAAGAGGTTGGTCTCAGAAGTAAAGAATAGAAGCTACTATTAGTAGAAGGGCAGGGGAAGATAAAGAGAGATTTGTTAAAGGACACAAAAGTACAGCTAGTAGAAGGAATAAGTTCTAGTGTTACAGTTCTAGTCTAGGATGATTACAGTTAACAATAATAAATTTACAAACAGCTAAAAGAGAGGATATAGAATGTTCCCAACACACACCAAAAAATGGTAAATGTTTGAGGTGATAGATACACTAATTACCCTGATTTGATGACTACACATTGTATGTATTAGAACGTCACTATGTACTCAATAAATATTACAATTATTATGTAACAGTTAAAAATAAATAAAAATTTCTTAAATGGGCAAGAGTCCTAAAGAGACACCTTATCCAAGAATACAGGGAATTTAAACTTAAATTGCACATGAACTTTACGGCCACCCTGTGTATACAGATGTCAAGAAAGCATATAAAAAGATGTGCAACGTCGTATGCCATTAGTGAATTATACACTAAAACAACAATGAGATACCACTATAAACTATTAAAATGGCCAAACTCCAAAAGATTGACAATGTCAAAACTATCAGGGATATTTTATTTATGGTTCTCTGCTCTTCCAGGCTCAGGATGTGGTCCTCATTCTCATAGTCTCTCTGTGGCCTCAAGATGGGAATTCTACCTCCACCCTCATTCTCAACAAGATGGGAACTCTACCTCCACCCTCCTCTCAACAAGAGATCTCAACTCTATCTCTACCTTCATCCCAACCTTCCCATCAAGAAGAACAATAAAGAAGTGACAGGAGAAAGAACAGGCCCTGTTATTAGGTGAAAGAACCTATTCCAGAAATCACCAACAGACTTCTGCTTTCTATTCCTTGGTCAGAACTGTGTCAGAAAACCATTTCTGACTGCCAAAATACTACTTTTTTAGCTGGGCACATTATATCTTTCTAGCCAAAAAAAAAAAAAAAAAAAAAAAGGAAGAAAATATATTGTGTAGATAGCCAGGAGCATCTGCCACATAAAGATTAAATAAATGCAAGTTATTTTATTTGCAAACAAGCATAACTAAGAGATTAGATATATATATACCTGAAAATATACATAGTTACATTTTGTCCTAAAGCTCTTGAGTTGAATGTTCCCATGCAATCTTAGATTGTTTAGGATGGTTGTAAAATCACCATAATGATAATAGCTATGGCTTCCCACATAATAGTTATATCAGAAGTAGGCTAGGTATTTCTAACTGTGGGTATGTCCAGGATCCTCATAATATTCCTGTAGGCAGCTATTATTATTTATACCTGCTATACTGATGTGGAAAGGTAAGTTGCAAAGAGATAATAACTAGCCCCAATTTATACAGGAGTAAATGGAATAGAATTTGGATTTAAGTCTGACTCACTTAAAAAATCTTTTTTCTAAAATTCTTCCTTCTAAAAACACTTCTTTTCCTTCCTAACAGAATGTATGTACTATTCCTTAACAAAATGAGTTTGACCATCCTTACGCCCTTAGCTGTTTTTTTGCCTAAATATTTCTCTCAGGTAGAATACATTTCTCGTTAAAATGAAGTCCATAGTTCATCCTCACTGTCTGAACACGGTTCCTGAGTGGGTTTTTAAAACATGTTTCTTTTTTTTCCTCCACAAACAAAAGGTCTTTTAGACATAGAAATGCCAGTCTCCTCTTAGTTCTCACCTTTACCCAATGGCCACGCTGGTCCTACCAGAGACACTAAATTCTCAGGGATGCATTTTAGCAATATTTTTGTAGAAATAATATAGATCTTCTTTTCAACATGCAGACCTTAGAAGAATGTGAGAAAGTGGTATGTGGGAGTATAGAGTCCCTGAAGTTCATTTTTGAGAAGACAAATTGCTTTCTCACAGAAGCAGAAAGATGACCAGAAAACAGCATTTTCTGCTAAACATACTGCATTGTGGAACTGGTCTGCCATGGGGAGACCAAAATGCACGGGAGAAATAATAGGCCACAGTCTGTCCATGGTGCTATGACTATTTCCTTCTCTGAAAGCAACAACAAAGCCCTGAAGGGCTGATAGATCTTAGAGAACTGAACTAGCCCATGTACACATACCGATGGTAAGAAATGCATGAAAAAGGAAAAAGGGCCAGAGTTTCAATGTTGTTTTTCCTTCTCCATGGCCAATTTTTCCTAAAGCATCCTTACAAAAGATGATTTATACTTACTTAGGAAATAAGGCGGCCAGGTCAAATGACATGCTTCTAATGGGCAGATCATTAAAATAGAAGGATAACTTTTTTGCACCATGTCTCCCATATAGTTTCAACAGAGACTCAGTTGATAACTGTGGATTACATTCCCAAAGCAGAGGGTCTTTTTGAATATTCAAACTAGATTAACGAAAGACCAGACCAGGAATCTTCTGTATTGACATTTTCACATGTATTTCTCATGAGAGTCCAGGGAAGTTGTGGTAGACACCGCACATTGTTCCTCTCAACATTCACCCAAGGCCTTCTCGGATACATATCTTCATGCACTAACACAGCTGGTATCTGCATCCCTCCGATTCTCCTATAGACATACCCAGTAGAAACCTGTAATCCATAACCAATCTGGGAGGTGGCAGCTAACTGAGGAGATCAGACCTTCTGACATGAAGAGGCATTTGGATCTTCTCGGGCAACTGTGGCAGGGGTTCTCCTCTCAACCACTAAATAATGCATGCCATGTAGCAGGCAACAGCAACAGGACAGTTTTCATTAAGACAATTACATAGTGATTCAGAGTTTCTCTACACTATGTTGTTCCTGACTGTACGGTATCCTAATTTAGCTCCCTGATCCTCTTAGAAATTTTGTAGACTACTTAATCAGCTATGAGTAATAACTTTATACTTAAAATATCTAGAGTAGGTTCTGTGATCTGCGACTAATGTTTCTGGACCATATGGGAATTTGTACCAAAAAGACTTGCAAAAAAAATTGGAGCTTTTAGGGAAATGGGCATTTAATACTGGGAATTGTATTAGTCTAATCAGGCCGCCATAACAAAATATCATAGGCTGAATTCTTAAACAATAGAACGTTACTTTCTTAACATTCTGGAAGCTGGGAAGTCCAAAAATCAAGGTGCTAGTCAATTTAGTGATTCATGAGGGCCCTTTGTCTTCCTGGCTGACAAACACCTACCTTCTTATTGAGCCCTTATATGGCAGAGAGAGGGAATTCTGAGGTCTCTTCTTCTTCTTATAAAGACAGAAATCTCATCATGGAGGCCCCACCCTCATGACTTCATACAAACTTTACTTCCAAATACTATCACTTTGGTGTGTAGGGCTTCAACATGTAAATTTGGGGGTGTGAAGGCAGTCAAAGCTGGGTGGTACTAGAGGTACTAATTTATTTCCATGGAATTCAGTGTTTAAACTGTCACTATAGTTACCGGGAATGAAGGAGCCTAAAGGACTTTAGTGGGATAAGTTGCTGCTACTGAAAGCCACTTTGAAGAACATAGGCATACAATGGTTATGTGGGAAGTAGGCTATTTCTAACTGTGGTAAAAATTTTCAGTAGAGAAAATGACAAGCTTAGGGTTTTTAACTCTTGGCCAAAGTCATAGGCAGAGAAGCTTGACTTCCCCAATGTGGACACACTCTTGAAGCTCTCGGGCAGATATAGCCATACAGAGTTTACAAGTTATAATCCTATGAGTTGCTAAATTCCAATATAAGTAGAATTCAAGAGTCACTCAAAAGTTTTGTATGCATGTTATGGCACTAATTTGGAAAGAGTGAAATCTCAAGAATAGGAACCGAGAAATTTATGGAATTTGGAAAACTTCCAGGTTACCCATTCAAGGAGTACCAAGCTTCCTTAATTGGCAAAGGGAGACTTCAGGAAGACTTTTGCTGCCTCACTTGACGACCTTGTAATGTTTCTTTTAAAAGCATTGTCAATTCTTTTTATTCCTTACCTGTCATCTCCTTGTTACCTACAAATCTGTAACAAAAGTCAGATGCCAGCATGCAGAAGAAGGTCTGTTACAAATCCAGAGGGAAAAGCCTTATGTGATAATAAAGTTGAGAGATTATATAACTTGATATCAATATAATCCTCAGGATATACATGGAAATAGATTCTGAGAGTAATAAACAGGGTTGAGGGGGAAAAATAATTTCAGCTCAGGCTGATACTTTTAAATGGATGTGTATAAAAAATTCTGCTTTCACAGTGCTGGTCTGGGAAGTCCCAGTGGCTCTGATTCCTCAACTAATTGAAAAAATTCAGCTTTAATAGAGCTAAATTAAACTGAAATCCCAGAAATTCCTTGGTAAAATGTAGATGAAGGAATCTAAAGTTTGAGGATATGAGAATATTAAAACAGATGTATGAGCTGTGGCCCACTTGGCCACTAGTGATGAAAATATTGGGACTTTTTTAAATGTGCCCTAGAATCTGTCATCTGTAGGCCAGAAATGAAGATAGAAGAGGTTGTTATTGAAACACATTTTGTAATTTCAGTGGGAATAATGAGATCCTGGAGCAGCAGAAACCAAGTGACATTATGTTAACCATAAGAAACAAAGTAAGAGTGGTTACTATAATAAACAGTAAGCCTTAAGTGGGAATAAGAAAGATTTGATCTGGCTGGTATTTATGGCTCAAGGAGTAGGGTGCCAGCCCCATATACCAGAAGTGGTGGGTTCAAACCTGGTCCCAGCCAAAAACTGAAAAAAAAAAAAAGATTTGATCTTCAAGGATCTTTGTTTGACCATGATTTATAAATCTTGTGATCCTTTTAGATAAAAACATGATTGGAAACACACTAATTTTAACTGATCAGTATAACATAGAAAACTCTGGGTCTAGCAACAAGTATTAGAGCGAGCAGGCAAACCAATTCCATACTTGAGCCGGTTCAGGGCTGACTCTGAATTAGGGCTCATGAGTTCAGAGGTTCTTCAGTCAAGAGGAAGATGGTTCTCTTGGTACTCTTATAGAAGAGTCCTCATTGGTGCCTGGGCTATGGCAATTATCAGAGTAACCATGCACTGAAGAAAAAGAACTGCTTGAACCCTTTGAGAAATAAGCAATGCTAATACTAATTTCTGGGGGTCCTGGACACCATTGTCATCTACCCAACACAGTGTGAGTGTATGTGGATCAGGTGATGATAGTTTTCTATTGAGACCTATCACAGTTGCCTCAGAGGATCTCTTTCTCTCTTTATTTCCTTCTTTCCTTCTTTCTTTCTGTTCTTTCTTTCTTTCGATAAGCCATTTGCACTCCTAAAAAGCAACATGTTTTTTCTGTTGTTGTTATTTTGTTTTTTAGAGATGGGGTCTCATTCTGTCAGGCTAGAGTGCAGTGGTACAATCATAGCTCCGTGCAGCATTGAATACCTAGGTTCAAGTGATCCTCCTATCTCAGCCTCCTGAGCAGCTTGGGCTACAGAAATGTACCTTCACTCCTGATTTCATAGTCTTTAATCCATGGTCCCTAAATTTAAAACCGAAATAGAAAGAACAATCCAAGATGGCGGCCGAGTAACAGCTTCCCTGCAACAGGGCATGGTGAGTCTCAGGAGATAAGACTCCAGGCATCTCTGGTTGGTGGGATCTGCCTATAATCACCCCTTTGAGGATACAGGGAGTCAGCAAGGGACTTCTATACCCCAAGAGGAGGACAAAAACAGTGGAAAACTGGCAAGTGGTTGCGTGTGTTTGATTGATCTAATCCCGCCGGCAGCCGTAAGTACAAGCAGCAGTGAGACTGGAAACCGGAAAGGCCTTACCTGTTTCAGTGTTTTCTCCTGACCAGAGACTGCTGGAGCCTTGGGCTCTCTATGCCAAAGTCACTGGCCACCAGGAACTCCCAGAACCGTGTGCACCACCTCCTGCCCTGTTGCTGGATCCAGGTGTGTCACACTCCAGAGCTGCTTCCATAACCAGAACTCCCTGGCTGGGGCAGCCCCAGAGGAACTACACAGGGTCACTCCCTACAAAGATCCAGCAACAATAGAGTGATCATGCTGGGGTCTAATCTTTGAGAGACACCTCCCCAACTCTGAGGATGGCCAGAGGCAATGGTAAAAAACAATCATGAGGCAAAATCAACAGAAAAACTCTGGCAATATGAATAATCAGAGTAGATCAACTCCCCCAAGGATCAATAGGGCAGACACAGCATAAGATCCCATGCACAAACAAATAGCTGAGATGTCAGAAATCAAATTCAGAATCTGGATAGCAAATAAGATCGAATTAGAATTCCAAGCAGTAATCCAAAAGATATCTCAAGAATTCAACAAATTAAAAGACCAAATGACCAAAGATTTTGACACATTGACACAAGAAGCTGCATCCCTCAAAGATCTGAGAAACACAGTAGAAGCCCTCAGTAACAGAATGGAACAAGCAGAAGAAAGGATTTCTGACATTGAAGACAAAGCTTTTGAATGCTCCCAAACTCTCAAAGAGGAAGAGAAATAGAGGGCAAAAACAGATCACTCTCTCAGAGAATTCTGGGATAATTCAAAGAAAACTAATCTTCGTCATATAGGGATCCCTGAAAGCGACCAAGTGGCTTCACAAGGCACAGAGTCTCTTCTCCATGAGATTATGAAGGAGAATGTTCCAGACATGCCAAGAGATTCTGAAATTCAGATAGCAGACAGATTCAGAACTCCAGCACAACTCAACCCAAATTAGACATCCCTCAGACACATCATATCAATTTCACCAAAGTTAATATGAAGGAGAAAATTCTGAAAGCAGCCAGATGAAAGAAAACCATCACCTACAAGGGCAAAAATATTAGAATAACTGCAGATCTCTCTGCTGAAACCTTTCAAGCTAGAAGAGGATGGTCATCAACTTTTAATCTCCTAAAACAAAATAACTTTCATCCCAGTATCCTGTACTCCAGCTAAACTGAGCTTCATTTATGATGGAGAAATTAAGCACTTCAATGACATTCACATGTTGAAGAAATTTGCCATAACTAAATGAACTCTCAATGATATTCTCAGATCTATCCTCCATAAAGACCAGCATAATCCTCCTCCACAAAAGTAAACCCACCCAGAAAATTTTGATCAATTCCTATTAAAGCTCTATTGTCATATTTTAAAGATCTTGAAAAAAATAATACTTTGTGTCACAATATTACAAAGACTTCTGTACCAGAATGTTTATTGCAGCCCAATTCATAATTGCTAAGTCATGGAAGAAGCCCAAGTGCCCATCGACCCACGAATGGACTAGTAAATTGTGGTACATGTATACCATGGAATATTATGCAGCCTTAAAGAAAGATGGAGATTTTACCTCTTTCATGTTTACATGGATGGAGCTGGAACATATTCTTCTTAGCAAAGTATCTCAGGAATGGAAGAAAAATTATCCAATATACTCAGCCCTACTATGAAGCTAATTTATAGCTTTCATATGAAGGCTATAACCCAACTATAGCACAAGAATATGGGGAAAGGGAGGGGAATGGAGGGGGGCACTCAGGGTGGAGGGAAGGTAATGGGTGGGAATACACCTACGGTGCATTTTAGAATAGGTACAAGTGAAAGGTACTAAATGCAGATTACAATGTCTACATATAATAACTTAGAAAATGCCACGAAGGCTACATTGAACATTTTGCTGAGAATGTGTCAGATAGTATATGAAACTAGCACATTGTACCCCTTGATTGCACTAATGTCCACATCTATGATTTAATTATAAAAAAAGAAAAAGAAAGAGATCTTCTGCTATGCACTGTGTCATGATTCTTAATCTGATCTGCTATTCTTTGTCTTTTAATTAGCATATGCAGCACAGATCACTTATATTTGTAGCAATTTCTGGTGTATTATGAAATAATACCATAGATAAACCCCTTTCTCAGGGTTTCATAGTTCTCTCTGTAGTGATCCTTCACCTCCTTTGTTAGGTATATTCCAAGGTATTTCATTTTATTTGAAGCTACTATGAAGTATGTTGTTTCAAAAGTTTTGTCCGTTTTAATGTCATGTGTTTTTGTAGCTCCATATCTCAATAAATATTTATTCTACTGTGTCGTGGTATATACTGATTGATGGAGAATTTTGTACTCTATACATTGATGCTGTTCATTTTTTTT
>CAUYPK010072603.1:0-21685 GCA_963574355.1 Loris lydekkerianus | reverse complement strand
CGAGAGCTCGCATTGGCAGCCGATTCTTGACTAGGTGCGGGCGTCAGGCGACGTGCCTACCTGTGGGTGGCGTGGCTCCGGGATTTCGCTTGCGGCGGAAGGGGATATTTTTCCTTAGGTCTCTGGCTGTGCGTGATTTGCTTTTTTTTAACGGTTGGCGGAATGCCGTGTATTTTTTTGGGGTTCCTCGGGGGGTTTGGGGGTTCTTTGACCCCCCCCCCCCCCCCGGGCTCCGGCGGCAGCTGAAGGCTCCGCGCTCGCCCCTCCCCTCACTCTCCCTTTCCCTGGCGCGTCTGGGTGCGCATGCCTCTTGCCCCGTTGGCCAACGCGGAGCTGCGCCGGGGGTGTCCGGCAGCCCGGAGATCCCGGTCCTCCAGGACAAGCGTGTGGTGTTCCGCGGCCACTGCCGGGCGCCCAGGAAAGCTGGGTTCACCCCGCGCCCCCTTCCTGGAGCGGTCTGGAGGGCGCCAGTTACTAGAAAGCCCAGGGGGCGGGGCCTGGCCGGGTGGAGGGTGCGGCCGGCCCGGGGAGCGTTAGCGTTAGATCCGAGAGGCTCTTTGGTTTTCACCCTGGAGGCCGGGGGCAAGGAAGAGGAAGAGCTTCTTGCCGGATGAGGAATCTGGAGGCAGAAAGGGAACCCTTTCTCTCTTGCAAAGCAAAACACTTTGCTGACACCAGGTTAGATTATTCGGGTGTTGTTGGGAGATTTCTTTTCCCCCAGTTGCATCACTGACATTTCTTCTCCTGGGGCTTGGAAAGAGGGGATACAAAGGTGCGTGGACCACTAATGACATCTTTTCCCCGTCTCCAGGAGGAGCGCGGCTTGGGTTGCTTCTTATCGGTGGGTGGGTCGACCGGACATACGCCCTCGGCTGAAGGAGGGAGGCCGCGGAGGTCAGGATGCACTCCTTCGGTGTGCATTGCTCCTCCATCCCCTGGCCTTTGACAGTATAAGAGGTAGGGGATACACTTGGTCCACAGGAGAAAGTGGATTTCCGTGCTTTTAAGGTACTAGAAAAGAGGTCTTCACAGTTCTGATATCTAGTAATTTTTATATTGAATGATTGTTCTTTATATTTGAAATAGAACCCATCTTCTTGTTTCAAAATATACATTTTATTGTTTTGGCTATAAAACCTTCCCTTCAAGATAACATTCCCATCAGTAAACTTTTAAAATTCTTGCTGTATACTCAGAAAAACATCAAAATTGAGGAACTTACTCAGATCCCTGATCCTTCAGCTGAGGACTTTTTCTGTTGAGAGTAGGAAAGCAGTATTTGGTTAATTTACTCCCTCAGATAGCAGAAGGGATTTTAGTAGATATTTTTGCCTGTTCAGTATTCATTTCCTATTCTGTAATTTCCTTTCTCCACTCTCAGTCTGTAAGTGGGGTGTTCTGGGCAGGATCGGAGGAGGGAGCTGGGAAAGCATATTTGAGTAAATATTGTCTTAAGCTGCAGTTACCTAGAGAGGTACTACCTTTTTTTCTCCCAATGGACTTAAATTTGGAAGAATGGAAGCCTGGGCCCATCTTTTCAAGCATGAATTCTGAGAAAGAATAGAAGTGGGAAAAAAAGCAGATTGGAAGATGGAGATTTGCCCTAGAGAGACATGTTTGATGCCTGAAACCAATGTGGACTTGATTCCTCTGGAACTTTTAGTTAAACCAGTCAATAAATTCTTACATCTATTTATTTTATTGCTTAAACCAGTGAGAGATTTTCTGTCAGGTGCAATCAAGAGTCCTAACTGATATATAGTAAGTAGCAAGAAAGGAGGCAAAGTTAATAATTCTGATAAGGTAGACTGCAGCCAGATAAGAGGGTTTGAATGCTTTTCCTAAGATGGTCATTTGGATTATTCTAGACTTAGAGACATGATCACATTTCCTATTACCCATCTTATAGGGGTCCTCAAACTATGGCCCACGGGCCACATGAGGCAGTGTGATTGTATTTGTTCCCATTTTGTTTTTTTTTACTTCAAAATAGGATATGTGCAGTGTGTATAGGAATTTGTTCATAGTTTGTGTTTTTTTTTTTAACTATAGTCTTGCCCTCCAACCATCTGAGGGACAGTGAACTGGGCCCCCTGTTTCAAAAGTTTGAGGACCCCTGATAGAACATATATCTTTAAAAATACCTTTGCCCTTTTAAATGGTTTCATTGTCCTCTTAGTCACCAAGCTCAAGTCATATTCATTTTTTACTCCTCCCCCTCTCTCTTTCTGTAATTATTTACCAAGACCTCTTGATAATCTTCTGTTTTTCTGCTCTGTCCTGTGGCCAGTGCTTGAACATTTCCCATGGTTCAGTTCACAACTTCTTTCTTTACATATTCTCTCCAAGAAAAAAACTATAGTGGATATTTGTAATATCTTTTCCAACTTCCAAATTTCCACATTCCCATAAGACAAAAATCCTGCCTGATAGTTTCATAGATCCTAAATTTATGTCCCCCACACTCAAACATAATTTCAAATACTCTGTTCACTTCTTGGGTCCCTTGTTCTCATTTAAACTGAGTATTTCCAACTCTCTTCACAACTGATTTCCCCAGTTGATAACTTGATACTGGAATATAGCATAGCATTTAAGAGCCCATAAGCAGGAACTAAACTGCCTGGATTTCAATCAAAGCTCCACCACTAATATCTGCATGACCTTGAACAGGTTATTTCTCTGTTCTTTAACTTCCTTGTCTGTAAAGTGGAGGTAATTACAATCCCATCTCATAGGGTAGTGGGCTGGAAGAAATCTCAGATAAGTATTAGCTATTTTTATCAGCAATGCTGTCCCCTGGGTAATTCTCGCATATCTTTTGGTCAAATTCTTCCCCTAACTCTTCATGTCCCGTCAATCACAAAGTCATATCTCCTTCATAAAACTTCTTTTATCCATCCATTCTTTGACATTCCCAGTTTTATCACCATAGTTTAAGGTGAATTGGAGAATAAGAAGCTAAAGGTATACTTAATAGGAAATACAAAGTTTGGTGGGGGGAGAGTTTGGGTTTGTTTTTAATTTGGTTTTGTTTGTTTTTAGCTTATATGGTTTAGTCAATTGCTCATAATCTTTAAGGGACTAGAGGGAAGTACCAAAGTATGAGATGGTATTACAGACTTTATTATCTAAAGTCTAGGCTTAAATCCTGACTAATGTGAAGCTGAGAGAAACTGATCAAGTCAAGTAATTTCTCTGACCTTCTGAGAACTTATCTGTAAAGTTATAAAAATAAGGCATTTCAGAGAACTATGATCAAATAAACTGCTACATAAAGGTTAGGTGGTAAGGATGGTGGTTGTAGATATTTATATCTTTTTGTTGGAAACCTGGGAATGGTTGAAATGACGCATAGATGTTTAACTGCAGCCAGTACCTTTCCTTTGGGCTCTCTACGTAGTATGTCTAATTGCCTACTTGATGTCTCTTCTTCATTATTTCAAATACGATGGATGCCCCCTTCATTTTGTTCTCCACAGAACAGCAAGATTCTTTTGAAAATAAAAATGAAACCATGCTACATGCCTTCTAAATACTCTTCTATAATTTTCTGTTACAGCCAAATTCCTAATTATGTCCATAATACTCTGTTTGATTTAGTCCTTGGCTACCCCTCCTACTTCGTGGCTTACCATTTTCTCCTTTTCCCATAACAATCCTACTCAGAAAACTCCTTTCAGCAAAGCCAATCTTGCTCTGCTCCCAGACTTTGGCATATGCTGTGCCCTTGCCTGGAGCCTCTTTCCTGCCATTTCTCTTGGGTGGCTTCTTCTCATCCTTCATGTCTCAAAGATCTACCTGCCCTACTTGAGTAGGTCTCCCTCCTACACAGTTACTCTCTTTTATTTTGTTCACTGTTTCCACCATAATACAAGTTTAAATTGTGTATACATAGTGTATTTGTTTTCTTAGTAACTATTTTCCCCACCAAGACATGGTAAATTCCAGGTCAAGAACAGTGTGTTCTGTTCACCACTATATGCAACATTCATGTCTATGCCTCAGGTGAGCAAGGTGGAATGAAATGTGCCTGTAGTCCCAGCTACTCAGGAGGCTGAAGCAAGAGGATCACTTAAGTCCAGGAGTTAAAGTGCAGCCTGGAAAACAGACCCCTGTCTCTAAAAAACATAAAGGTTCAGTGCCCATAGCTCAGTGGGTAGGGCGCCAGCCGCATACACAGAGGCTAGTGGGTTCAAACCCAGCCTGGGCCTGCTAAACAACAATGACAACTGCAACAATAAATAACCAGGCGTTGTAGTGGCTGCCTGTAGTCCCAGCTACTTTGTAGACTGAGGCAAGAGAATTGCTTAAGCCCAAGAGTTGGAGATTTCTGTGAGCTATAACACCACAGCACTCTACAAAGGGTTTCAAAGTGAGACTCTGTCTCAAAAATAAATAATTTTTAAAAAATCAATGCTGGGTGGTGCCTGTGGCTCAAGGACGCCAGCCCCATATACCAGAGGTGGTGGGTTCAAACACAGCCCCAGCCAAAAACTGCAAAAAAAAAAAAAAAAAAAAAAAAAATGCCTGAGGTGAATGAATGATTAAATGAATGAATGAGATAAAAGAAAAAACATGCTGGAAAGAAGATTCTTGGGATCATCTTTGTATCCCAAATCATGTCTATAAGCATATTTTGTCAAAAGGTGGCCTTAGTAATGTGTGTACAAGTACAAAGGAGAAACAATTTAGTGTTGGTACTATGTGACTAGTACCGTGCTAGTGATCAAGTAGTACTTGAGAGCCCATGAGCACATGTAACACTGTTGTGGGTAGAGCTGACATCTGTATAAGAAGATGAGGATAGAAGCCCAGAATAGGAAAAAGTGCTCACTTCAGCAGCACATCTATAAAATAGGGAACAAAGATCAAGTATCTCACCTTCTAAATAGCTGTCAACATATGAGGCCAGATACCTACTCCTTCAGCCAAGGGTAAAAGTTGGACAAAACTAGACTTCCCCTAGCCAAAACCTCCAATTTCTACTCTCAGGCCATATGAGCAGAATACTTGGGAAGAGGAGGAACACAAAGCATTTAAACCATGTCTTAAGAGGTTACTAGAGACTGGCTTTTCCTTTCCTTTTTATGGCCCACCTTATCTCAAGTTGAATGAGCTCCAATAGAATCAGCTAGAAAAACTGAAAGTAACTGTAAGAAGGGGAGAATGGCATCTCATTAATATTGCCCTGCACCTACCTGAACAGGGCAGAGAGACTTAAAAATAGCAGCAAATATAAGCTAAATAAAGCAATCTGCACTTCTACCATTTGGCATAGCAGGGATGCCAAGGATGTGTAAATTTCTCATGGGATGATTGATGCTGTGTAGAAAGTGCTATCCAGGTTTGAGCCATCTTGACACCTAAGCAGCAGTTCTCAACCTGTGGGTCGACCCCTTTGTAACAATGAAAATACATCGCGGCATTAGAAAGGTTGAGAATCACTGCGGAAAAGGAAAGGAAATTCTAGCAGCAAGAGGCTAGGTTTACTTCTGGGAGGAGCTACCAGAATTAGAAAGGAGAAAACTAAACAAGACTCATCTCCATGTCAAGCAAGGAACTGTGAAGTGGAGAGGCTGCCTCAGAGTTTCTAGGAAAATTCAGTGTGTCCCATGAAAGAGTGGACATTTGGATGCAGTGTGCATTGTTCAGTTACAAGAAATGTATCCCTTTCATCCTTATTCTCACTCCCAGTCCCCAACACCAGTTGGGGATGGGCAAGGGAGAGGCAAAAGACTGGTTAAAAACAAACCCAACCTTCCATCTTCAAAGTTAATTAAGTCACAAATTCAGCTGGAGAGTATTTGGCTTGGAACTGAGATTAGAATTTTAAATTGGATAGACTTAATAACCTAGCATGTGGGGGAAGGGCTTAAGAAAGTAGGCAAGCCTTCTTTAAAGGATCTGCTGCTTACTGCTTCTCAAATCTTAATGTGCATGTCAATCACCTGGGGATCTCATTAAAAAGAAAGTTCTGGTTCAGTTAGTCTAGTATGGGGCCAGAGATTCTGCATTTCTAACAAGCTCCTTGGGAATGCTGCTGATTCTAGGGCCACATTTTGACAAGGCAGTATAGAGTAGGGATGAGAGTTTTAGTAGAGCACAGATGGCAAAGAACAGAATAATAGGATAGTCAAAATGGTTGAATATTGGCAATTAAAAAGAAAACTTTTAAGGTGGTACCCCCATTGAATAAAAAATTAATTCAGTAAAGTGGGGGACAAAATTACATATTAAATAATTTCCCCACATTCTGACATATCTTTATATCCTATTTAAATAAAAACATATAAATGAAGCAATTTGTGGTAGTAGTGACCTGTGTTGGTAAGGATGAGTCCTTGCTAGAGTGATGTGTGTGGTCTTTGCAAGAGTGGGGCTGAAACCACAACTGGCCAATTCTAACATGTTAAAGTTTGTTAATTTTTATAAATAGTATTTAGAATTGTTTGTGGATAAAAACTTACTGCCACCTGGTGGATCTGAGTTAAGATTTAAAAAGGAAAAAGTACCTTTTTTTTTTTTTTTTTAGCTCTCCTAAATACTATTAGTACTTCCCCCTCTGTTAATTCTTTCATTTTAAATTATTTATTTATTTATTTATTTATTGCAGTTTTTGGCCGGGGCTGGGTTTGAACCCACCACCTCTGGCATATGGGGCTGGTGCCCTACTCCTTTGAGCCACAGGTGCCACCCTTAAATTTCTTTCTTTCTTTCTTTTTCTTTATTATGGGTACATAATAGTTGGATACATGGATGTTGATATGTGTACAAGCATACAGCATGTATTAACAGTACTTTGTTTAATTTTGACTTAAAAAAGAAAATAGCTAAATATATATTTACTTTAAAGCAAATTTCCAAAATAATAATAAATGACACAAAAGATTACATTTAGGGGATCATTTAACATTTGGTTTCAATTGGAGGGGAAAATAATGTTCACATTTATATTCATTAAATGACTTTAGAGTTAGAGTAATTTTATGATAATTTGATTCCTCCTTTCATTTCCATAACTTATTTATCCTGAATAGGAATTTATGTATCCATTTCTTAATGTGTTCAGCAGTTGGCTCAGTATAACGAGGTAATTACTTCTTGACATGTGTGTGTATGTGATTTCTCTCTCTTTTTTTTTTTGGCTTAAAACAACCACCATTATTTATTTTCTCATAATTCTGCAATTTAGAAAGGCCATAGCTGAGTAGTTCTTCTGCTTTCCCATGATGTCAACTATTGTTAGACATGTGCTTTATTCAATTGTGAGTTTGGCAAAGTCTGGAATGTTCCAGATGGCTTCATCCCCATTTCTGGCACCTCATCTGGAGTAGTTGAAATGGTTAGGAGCCGTCCTCTCTTATGTGACCTCTCGTCATTCAGTGGTCCAACCCAAGCTTTTCTACAGAGTGGCTGGATCTTAAGAGGGAGAAAGCAGCAACAAGGAGGTCTCTTAAAGCCTGAGTTCAGAGTCCCAGAATGTCACTTCCACCACATTCTACTGGCCAAAGCAAATTTCAGGGCCAGCCTAGATTCAAAGGAAGGGGGAAAATACTTCTTGATGGAAGTAGTGGCTTGTCCAAAATTATCATTCTGTATAGCACTGGCTCTAAAGTCCAGAATCTAGTAATATACATTAGGCCCAGATACGGATGAGGCATTTCAGATGCTGCTTGTCTTCATCTAGAAATCATTCTGCAATATGAATAGGATAAAGGGTGACAGCTGTGTTTCATGTGGCATTGGCTGGGTGGCTTGACTTGGGCTGAAAGATGGCATCAATCCATGCCTGGTGCTTCAATTGGACTAGCTGGAATAGCCAGATGATGGCTGTACTTACTTCTCTCCATAGTCCTTTATCCTCCAGAGACACACTCTCTCCAGGAGGCCTGTCTCTTCAGCAGGATAGTCAGACTTTTTTACATTATCCCTTGTGAACTGTTTTTAACTTCTCTTAACTTTCCTTCCCCCCAGTCCCAAGATGTATATTTTCATAAACTCTTCTGTGCATCTCAGAAGAAAGTTTTCCTAATCTTTTCCAAAATTAGACCACTTGATTTTACTTATACAGTGAAATAAATTCTCATTATCTTACTCTCAAATCCATATTTAACTTTCCTTCCACTTCATGGCTCCTTGCAGCCTCTAAGACTCCTTAACATCCTACAAATAGTAACAAAGAGCCCTTTCTTGACTCCATGTTAAACTGCCTCAATTCTTACCAATTTATTTTTATAATCAAGGCGTTTAAACTGAACCTAGATTCTCTCACAAATATCAGTGAACATAATAAGATGAATGTCATTACAAAGCAGAAGAATAAAATCTGTTAATGAACTATTATGTGGATTTACCAACCTTTCTACTAAAGGCAATGTTTATCATTATGCCAAGATAAAACATCTCATAAGTCTTTTGCAGGGTCCTTCTATTGTATTTTTTCTCTGGATGAATTCTTCTGTGATTGGTATTAAAACACAGGTAGTTCCACAATATACTTTGTCTTACCTTTCTTTCTCAGGATTTAGAAACTTACATGTCATACCATCTAATAATGCTATAGTTTAACTATAAGCAAGAATACTTAGTAATTTTCTAACTTAATAACAGAACCATTCAAAACAGTCACGAGTGGGGATGCTTCTTAGTTACTTTTCAGACTCTACAAATTGCATTATGTTATTAAATGGTTAATATTTTTAATAGGTAAAAGTTTCAAAGAAACAGTATATTCATAAATTTATGGTCACTCAAAGCGCAAATAATAAATGTTAAAATGTGTTGGCTTAGGCTGGGCACCTTGGCTCACACCTGTAATCCTAGCACTCTGGGAGGCTGAGGCAGGTGGATGGCCTGATCTCACAGGTTCGAGACAAGCCTGAGCAAGAGCAAAACCCCATCTCTAAAAATAGCCAGGCAATGTAGCAGAGGCCTGTAGTCCCAGCTACTTGGGAGGCTGAGATGAGAATCACTTGAGTCCAAAAGTTCGAGGTTATTGTGAGCTGTGACACCACAGCACACCTAGGGTAACAAAAGAAGACTCAAAAAGAAAAAATTTGGCTTAAATGAAATTTGATGCTTTTCTTTCATTGTTTTCATTCATAGGTCTCTTTGAAAGTGAATAGGCAATAGAGAGGACTGTGATATTTGTGTTTTTTCCAACATGAGTCAGAAAAAGGATAAGCCACAGAAAAATAGTAAAGGCTTAATACAAATTCTGGCTTTCTCAGAGGCAATGAACATTCTGAATTACTTGAATACTATTGAAATTATTTATAAGGAAATCTATAAATTTTCTGATCTCTAATTATAAAGGCAGTAGTAAATAAAACAATATACTATACTTTAAAAGCTATTTATTAAATATTTTTCTCTATTTGGTATCATTATCACTGTTGGAACTACTGTCATCATAAATAGAAGTGTTTCTAATTGAAGATACCATCATATCTACAATGACTTTTTTTGGGTTTTCTTCCAGGTCAGTCTGTATTGCTCCAACCTCTGCTAGCTTCCATTCAAGTTCTGCAATAAATAACCGATCATTAAATTAGAACTAAATTTTGGAAAAATGAAGAATTTCTCATCTATATGAGACAGAAGTTGACTGTAATAAAATAAACATGGAAATGATGATATATTTAGAACTGGATGACAATAAAAGTGCTACAATGTTAAAATACACGGTGAGAAAATTGTGTTTAAAATGTGTCTTAGTCTGTTTTGTGCTGCTATAAGAGAATACCCAAGACTGAGTAACTTATAAACAATAGATATTTATTTCTTACAGTTATGGAGGCTAGAAAGTCCAAAGTTGAGGGACCCACATCTGGTAAAAACCTTCTTGTATTATCCCATGGTAGAATATGAAAGGGTGAGAAAAAGTTAGCAGGAGAGGGCCAAACTTGCTTTTAAAACACTCTCAAGGTAATGAACCCACTGTTGTAACAATCCATTTATGAGAGCAGATGCCTTGGGACCTAATCACCTCATAAAGGCCCCACCTCTCAATGCATTTATATTGGGACTTAAGTTTCCAACTTAGTGGGGACTCTGCAGTGGCTCTACCCCTGTGACAAGACTCTGACTGGGCCTCTAGGCTGCCAGGGACATCTGCTAGCTATCTAGATGGAAGTCACCATGGCCCCACAGCTCTTGCATTCTGCTCACCTGAGGAATCAGCACATTGTGGATGGTGCCAAAGTTTACAGCACCGTCCCAAAATGGAGGGTCCAGCTGCGCCCGGGCCCCCAGCATCATAGCTTAGCGGGCCAAGGGATGCTGTGCTGAAGTGCAGGGAGCACAGCCCCACCAGGGCACAGGGCAGCAAGTGCTGAGGTTCTGTAGGCTATGGGGACCTCCCCTCATGGCCCCAGGGTGCCTCACACCCATACCGCCCTGGGGACCTCCCCTCACGGCCCCAGGGTGCCTCACACCCGCACCCTCCCCTCACGGCCCCAGGGTGCCTCACATCCGCATGGCTCTGGGACCTCCAGTCCCAGGGTGCCTCAAAGATTTCCAAAATGCCTGTGGAGTTGTTCTCCTGTTGGCTTTATGTAAGACTCCTTCTATCCATATTAATTGCTTTGGCAAACAGTCGCTTGGCCACACCTTTATTATTCTGTCCTAAATGTGCATTTTCATTCCTTTCATGGCCATGTTGAAATTTTTCAAAATTTTTACTTTCTACTTCCCCTTTAATTTTAAGTTTTAAAGTCACTTCTCTTTTCTCTCATTTTCTTGTAAGTGGCCAGAAGCCATTGAGCACCTTGAATGCTTTTCTGCTTAGCTGTTTGTTCTGCCAGATATCCTGGTTCATCACTTTTAAATTCTGCCTTACATAAATCCTTGGACATGAACACAGTTCTGCCAATTTCTTTGCAGCTATAAACAAGAATAGGCTTTAGTCCAATTCCCAATATCTTGTTCCTTAGTTCCTTCTGAGCCCTCCTCAGTCTCTACTGTCCACACTTCTGCAAGCATTCTTATCATAACCACCTAAGTAATTGCTAAGAGGTTCCAGATTTTACATACAGTTCTTCTGAGTCCTCACTAGAATCACCCTTGATATTCCATTCAGAGCAATCTTGGCTACTTCTGGTCTGTTCCTCCAAATTCTTCTGGCCTCACCCATGACAGTAGGTCCCCACTTATCCAAGGTTTCGCTTTCTGTGGCTTCAGTTACACAAGGTACAGTACAATAAGATAGTTTGAGAGAAAGACCATATTCACATAATTTTATTATAGTATATTGTTATAATTGTTCTATTTTATTATTAGTTACTGCTGTTAATCTCTTACTGTGACTAATTTATAAATTGAGCTTTATGATAGGCTTGTATGTAAAGGAAAAAAACATAGTGTGTAGAGGGTTTGGCACTATCTGCAGTTTCAGACATCCACTGGGCATCCTGGAACATACCTTCCCACAGATGAAAGGGGATTACTGGACCTAGTTCTAAAGCCACTTGAACATTTTTAGCTATTAGTAATAATAACAGTCACGTTTCTTTGTGCCAATTTTCTTAGTCTCTTTTGTGCTGCTACAACAGAATAGCATAGACTGAGAAATTTGCTTCTCATAGTTCTAAAAACTAGAAAGTCAGCATCTGGAGGTGCCAGCATCTGGACAGGGCCTTCCTGCTGCATCGTCCTGTGGCAGAATTTGAGAGGGTGAAAGGAAAAGAGAACAAGAGAGAACCAAAGTCATTTTATGACAAGCCCACTTCTGCAATAATGAACCTACTTCTCTGATAACAACATTAGTGACTTCATGACCTAATGACATCCTAAAGGTCCCAGCTTTCAACGCTGTTGTATTGGGGATTAAGTTTCTAACACAAGAACTCTGGGGGACACACTCAAATCATAGTATGACTGAAAAAATTTGTTTGAAAGTTCACATCAAGAAGGTAGGAAAAGAACAATAAAGAAAAAGAATTGATAACCAAATATCTTTGTAAATTCATCATTGTGTTAAATTTGTTACTAAGGACTATATAGATAAACAAAAACCACTTATGAGTAAAAGTACAAAATATATTTAAAAATCATAAAAGAGGCCAGGTGCAGTGGTTCATGCCTGTAATGCTAGCACTTGGAAGGCTGAGGCAAGTGGATTGCTTGAGCTCAGGAGTTCAAGACCATCCTGAGCAAAAGTGAGTCCCTATCTCTACTAAAACTAGAAAAACTAGCCAGGCATTATGGCAGGTGCCTATAGTCTCAGCTACTAGGGAGGCTGAGGCAAGAGGATCACTTGAGCCCAAGAGTTTGAAGTTGCTGTTAGCTATGACGCCATGGCACTCTACTCAGGGTGACAAATTAAGCCTATGTCTCAAAAAAGAAAAAAAATCATCCCTCTTAGGACTGCTTTTGCTGTAACCCACAGACTGAAACTGGACCCACACCTTTTACCACTCACAAAAATTGATTTAAGATGGATACAAGATTTAAATTGAAGGCATGAAACAATAAAAATCCTTGAAAAAAAGTGTAGGAAAAACACTTAAAGATATCAGCCCAGGGAAAGATTTTATGCAGAAGACTCCAGTGAAAACTGAAACAACAAAAATAAACAAATGGGACTTAATTAAACTGAAAAACTTCTATACAGCTAAGGAGATAACAACCAAAGCAAAAGAGACAACCTTCAGTATGGGAAAAGATATTTGCACATTATGAATTACCGTATATACTCGAGTATAAGCCAAGTTTTTTTGGCACAAAATTTGTGCTGAAAAACCCGAACTCAGCACAAATTTTGCACTGAAAAAAACTCGGCTTATACTCGAATATATACGGTAGACAAAACCTTGATAACTAGGATCTATAGAGAATTCAAATTAATAAAAAAAAAAAAAAAAACCAACTATCTCTTATATCACTGGGCAAGAAACATGAATAGAATCTTCTCTGAAAAAGACAAATGGTTGACATATGAAAAAATGCTCATCATCCCTAATCATCAGAGAAATGCAAATCAAAACCGCCCTGAGATATCATGTAACCCCAGTGAGAATGGCCCACATCACAAAGTCTCAAAGCTGCAGATGTTGGCTGGCATGGATATAGAGAGAAGGGACTGCTGGTTGGACTGCAAACTAATGCAACCTTTTTGGAGGGAAATATGGAAAATCCTCAAAGAACTCAAACTAGACTTCCCATTTGATCCTGTAATCTTATTACTAGGCATCTACCCAGAAGAAGAAAATATATTTGTATTAGATTGTTTATCACAGCTCAATTTATAATCGCCAAAATGTGGAAACAACCTAAATGTCCACCAACCCAGGAATGGATGAACAATCTGTGGTATATGTATACTATGGAATACTATTCAGCCATTAAAAAAGATGGAGACATTACAGGTTTTGTATTAACCTGGATGGAGGTGGAACAGATTCTTCTTAGTAAAGTATCACAAGAATGGAGAAGCAGGAATCCAATGTACTAAATTCTAATATGAAGGCAGTGGATGATGGTGGGGAATAGGGTAATAAGGGAGCAGGGAAAGGGGAGAAGGTAGGGGGTTTGGGGGGTGAGACACAATTAAGAGGGAATTTACCTAACAAATGCAGTCAGTGTAACCTAATTCTTTGTACCTTCAATGAATCCCAAACAATAATAAAAAAAAAAAAAATCATAAAAGAAGACCAAAATAAATGACAAGCTGTATATCATTCATAAATAGCAACATTCACTGTTATTAGAGGACTCAAATGGATTATTTGTACATCCACGTTCATTGTAAAATTCTTCAAAACTATTTTCCAAAAGGTAAAAACAACCTAAGTTTTCATCAATTAATAAAAAGATACACAGAATTTGCGTTAAGAAAAGAAATTCTGATACATACTCCAACATGGATGGATCTTGATGATATTATGCTGAGTGAAATGGCAGTCACCAAAGGACAAATACTATATGATTATATTTGATGAGGTACCTAGACCAGTCACATTCATAGACACAGAACAAAGGGTGGTTGCCAGAGGCTGAAGGGATTGAGGAATGAGGAGTTACTGCCTAATGGGTGCAAAGTTCCAGTTATGCAAGATGAAAAGAGTTCTGGAAGTAGATGATACTGATGGCAGTACAACAATGTGAATGTCTTTAATATCACTGAACTGTACACTAAGAATGATTAATATGTTATTTGTATTAAATTTTATGTTATATTCACACAATTGTCTAAATACAGGGTGGCCATAAAGTTCATATGCGCTAAATTGCACACAACCTTTATGGCCACCTTGTATATAAATGAATTTCACTAATATCTGTCTCTCAAAAAATATAAAGTGGCTGGTGCCGTGGCTTACACCTGTAATCCTAGCACTCCGCGAGGCCGAGGCGGGGTGGATCACCTGAGCTCACAGGTTTAAGACCAGTCTGAGCTAGAGGGAGCCTGTGGCTCAGTGAGTAGGGTGTGAGCCCCATGTACCGAGGGTGGCAGATTCAAACCCAGCCCCAGCCAAACTGCAACAACAACAACAACAAAAATACCTGGGCAGTGTAGCAGGTGCCTGTAGTCCCAGCTACTCTGGAGGCTGAGGCAAGAGAATCATTTAAGCCCAAGAGTTTGAGGTTACTTTGAGCTATGAATCCAACACTCTACCGAGGGTGACAAAATGGGACTGTTTCAGACACACACACACAAAAAAAAAAAACCCCAAAGTATTAGACATATGAAATTCATGTTACTTTTTGCCCTCGGAAGCAGGGAATGAATGAAAATAACTTCAACTACATTTGTAATGTGTTTTTTAAAAATAAATAAACAAAAATGGGAAAAAAGTATCCAACATACTCAATACTAATATGAAACCAATATATAAACAACTACACATCCACACAAAAGAAAAACACAAGTATAGTCTAGCTAGGGGGAGGAAAAAGGAGGGAGAGGGAAGGTGATTGTCGGGATCTCACCTAATGTGCACAATGTAAGGGTGTTCAGCACGCCCCCTGGGTGAAGGACTCAACCACAACTTGAACCTGACCTTAGAAATGAAAACAATATAACCTGAACATTTGTACACTTGTATTAATCTGAAATAAAAATAAATGAACAATCAGGTGAAGCAAACATGAATATTCATATTTATTATTTTTGATAATTGCTGTGATCTTGAAAGTCTGTGCTCCCTTCCCCAAATTCCCATGCTGAAATCCTAACCCCCAAGATTGTGTTATTAAGATGTGGGTCCTTTGGAAGGTGATTGGATCAAGAGGGGAGAGGCCTTATGAATAAAATTAGTGAAAAGAGGCCCAAGGGAGCCTGTTTGTCCCTTCCACCATATGGGAACAACCAAGTAACTGACTATGAAGAAGCCCTTACCAAACACCAAATCTGCTGGCACCTTGACCTTAAACTTCTCAGCCTCCAAAACTATGAGATATAAAGTTTCTTGTTTATAAGCCACCCAGCTTATGGTATTCTTCGTATAGCAGCCTGAACAAACTGACAATAATGATTTCATAAATGCTTACTGTATTATTTGTTGTACTCCTATGCATTAATATTTTTAATTTAAAAGATAAGGTCCAAGCTAACAAAACAATGTGGTAAACTACTGAGAAGTCTTAGAGAATAGAAAGAAAGGGGGTAATTCTGAAACAATAAGTAATAGAGGTCTCTATAAGGCCTAAAATAGTGTTTAGAGAGTCACAGAGTGAAAGAATACTACTGAGAGCTGACATTCACAGAAGCTCTACTTTAGTGGTGAGGAAAAGACTTTTAGTTTTATAAAATGGAATTAAAGCAGTTCTGAAAAATGAGTAGATCAAATAAATAGCCTTAGGAAGTAAAAATAATTAAAGAAAATAAAATGTAAAGTATTGTGCTGTGTGCTATGAAAAAGAAAATAATAGACATGTTCTCTGCTGATAATCAACAAAAACAGATAGCACGTGAACAAGTGAAAAACAAGTTATATAGAGAATATATGGTATAGAAATCAGTGGGGAAGGAGACAGAATATGACTTGGTTCAGGATTACATAATCGGGTAAATGAAACCTGAGGAGACCCAGGAAAGTATAAGTTCGGACGGGAAGAATGAAGGAAGGTGGGGTATTTTAGGTATAAGTAAAGAATATGTAATCAGGTGTGGTGGCACAAATGAGTAAGGGGTGACTGGAGGTAGTGACTGAAATCCAGCCCAGCTGTAGCGGAAACTAGAAAACACTGAGAAAGAGAGTTGGAGAAGTCAGCTAAGATTCTAAGGCAGAAGATTCTAAATAATTTGTTCAAGATAAGGGACTATAAGGATTTTAAGCAAGGGAGTGTTACAAGAGTATTGTAGAAAACTAATCTGGAAGCACACACGAAGAGAGTAGAAACAAGGGAAAAACTATTCATTAAGGAATGAACTTCCATGATACTTGTTAATTTATGGAAGTTTTCACCATTTTTTTTTTTTTTTTTTTTTTTGGAGACAGAATCTCACTTTGTCACCCTGGGTAGAGTGGTAGAGTGCTGTGGCATCATGGCTCACAGCAACCTCAAACTCTTGGGCTTAAGTGATTCTCTTGCCTCAGCCTCCCAAGGAGCTGGGACTACAGGCGCCTGCCACAATGCCCGGCTGTTTTTTGGTTGCAGTTCTTTAGTTGACCTGAGTCGGGTTTGAACCTGCCACCCTCAGTGTATGTGGCTGGCGCCATAACCACTGTGCCATGGGTGTTGAGCCATCACCTATTATTTTTAATAATAAAATTTGAAAATAACATCATTACCTTCTAGCTTGAGATTTATCCCTCCACATTCTATAATTCCAATGAATTTGCCTTCTATCTGACCATTTTTATAAACAAAAATTGTTGGTAGACAATTGTCATGGTAGTGTTGAATACAGCTATTCACGATGGCTTTAACAAATTTAGTTTCTGGAAACTTTCTTGCTAGAAGACTAAGATGCTGGTTAACCAACAAACACATTGGAATGCTAAAAAGAGAAATAGTACACACACAGTACCTTTATAAAATCGACTACTCAGTCTCCAAAACTAATAAAATAAGTGAAACATTTCCATGACAGAAATATACCATTTGATAATAGTTGTTTTTGTTTTTGTTTTTTTTGAGACAGAGCCTCATGCTTTCGCCCTGGGTAGAGTGCTGTGGCATCATAGCTCACAGCAACCTCAAACTCCTGGGCTCAAGTGATTCTCCTGTCTCTGCCTCCCAAGTAGCTGGGACTATAGGCACCGGCCACAATGCTCTGCTATTTTTTTGGTTGCAGCCGTCATTGTTTAGCGTCCTGGGCTGGATTCAAACCCGTAGCTCAGGTGTATGTGGCTAGCGCCTTAGCCACTTGAGCCACAGGCGCCGAGCCTGATAGTTTTTAATATAAAATTATTATCAACTTCATCTTCTGTTGTTACCTTTAGCAATGATGACTGTAGTACAGTCCTCTTACTTTTACTACAAATGCCATGATAGCTTGGGGATGAACCTAGCAGTGATGGGAATCTGATGCCTAACTTAGGCAAACTACATCCAGTTAGCATCAGTTTAGTTCAAGCCAGTTTCCAATTCGTAGGTCATAGGAAAAAACAAAAACAAAAAGCAGACACTTCTAGGGAATCCTTGCTAGTTCTGAGTTGAGACAAAGTGATCTCAACTCTTGTCACCATCATGAGCTTATTTCCATATAATGAGATCACCACATTCAAAGTTTCTTACTGAAAAATTCCTTGATTTTTATGACTCCAACAAATTTCATCTACTGTTTTTGGCATCCCACTCCATGTCACATCCTCCTCCCGTTATCCAGAACTACTCTTTGGTAGAAATTTAAAATTGATTGGAAATACGACCAAAACCTCTACTCTTCTTGCTCTATGATTTAACTTCCATTACACCTATTCTTCAGTTAATCCTTTGACTGTCAGTCTATTGTTCACAGCTTTATTAAAGTGTCCCAAGGCTAATCCTTTCATCCCTGCTTTATTACATACTCCTTTCTATTTCCTATGGAACCTTTCTCTGTTGGTTATTCTATAGTCCTCTTTTTTTATTTTTTCATCTTTCCTCTCCAAAGATTCTCCATTTTACATAAACATAGTCAAATTACTAAATCTTAAAAAAAACAGCAAACATCCCTTACAACTCTGTCTCTCCTTCTTTTTGAGGTGCGATGGGGGAGAGTCTCCCTCTCTGCCCTGGGTAGAATGCCATAGTGTCCTAGCTCACAGCAACCTCAAACTCTTGGGCTCAGGCGATCCCCTTGCCGAAACCTCGCAGGTAGCTGGGACTACAGGTGCCTGCTACAACATCCAGCTATTTTTAGTGGAGACAGGATCTCACTCTTGCTCAGACGGATCTCCAGCACCTCAGCTCAGGTGCTCTACTTGCCTTGGCCTCCCAGAGTGTTAGGATAATAGGCGTAAGCCACCTGGCCCAGCCTCTGCCTCCTTCTAATAAGTACTTTCTCTCCTGTAGTCACAGTTTTACTCACCTTCCTTCTTAAACCATTTTTTTCTTTTGGCATCTGTGATAGCACTTTCTATTCATTTCCTTTTTATCTTTCTGACTTCCTTCTTCTGTCTTTACCTCAATATAGAATATCCTTATGATTATATCCTAGACCCTCATCTCATTCTAGACACATTCACTGAGCAATCTTAACCATTCCAATATTAATTCCTGATGAATTTTATTTCCCTTCTACTCCCATTCCCCCAAATCTGATTTTCTTAGGTTGGTTCTCAGTAAAAAAAATCCTTTTCTCTACAATGTCTAATCAATAATCAAGTCATACTGGCTCTGCCCCCTTGTTTCATTATCCTTCCTCTCCTTTCTTTGCCCATTGCCTTATTCTGCTCCTTTCTTATCTGAGCTACATCAGATAGCCCTAAATGGTCTGTCTCTACTCTTGGATCCCCATATTCATCCTTGACCCTGCTTACCTTTTCATGCTTACATTTTCAGTGTGAAAATCTCACTGGGTAACCCCACAACTCTATCCTTCCCCCAAGCTTAAAATCCCTTCAATGGCTCCTCACTGCTTTCAGTATAAAGTCAGGATCGCTCTGGCTCACCCTGGTCTGGGCCCTGCCCACCTCTCTCCAACATTGTTTTCTGTCTGCTACCATATTGCGCAACACATGATTTAGCCAGATCTTATTATGTAAAGCCCCACAAAGCACCACGATGTCTCTTACTTCTATATCAAGCTGCATCCTCTGTCTAAAATGCCCTATTTTTCCTATATTTCCTCCTACCCTACATACCTGGGAACCTTTTCTTCTTTTGATGCCCTCACCAGGAATGACTGACACTATGGAACTTACTTCCCTCCTCCTAAAGTAGAACTTAACTACTCCTGTCTGCAGTGTCTTTACTGTATAGACTTCAACCGTAGAAACTAAAAGACTTTATTATATTTAATTGTCTCCCTTTATGGCATGGAAATGTACACAATGGCAGAGACAGCCTTTGCATCCACAACATCTGGAAAATTCTCAGAAATCTTCTTAATCCTAGGGTATATTATCTATCAACATATGAAGGAAGAAGCTAAGAAAAACAAATTAAATGCATTACTCATTTAATTTACATTTTAGAATATATGTATATCATTTCTTTGGACAGTTATAACCTTCTACAAGTCTGTATACTGCTCTATTTTAGTTGGTGGACTACTGAGAGTAATACTGGAGAAGCATTTACTGCCCAATTTAAGTACCCGTTTTCCACATCAAGCAATGACATAAACTGACTTTGTAAGTTTAAGCTTTCCTCCTATAGGCGAAATGAATCCACTAATATCTAATTCAGAGAAAGTTTTTCATTATTGTCATGATGAAAGCTCAGTCAGTGGTATGATAGATATTTATGAGGCAGGTCAGTAGTGCAAACAGCAGAAGGCAGGTGGGCATTGGGGTGGAAAATGCAATTAAGAGAGTATGGCACAATAAAACAGAGAGAAAGGGGTTGCCTGAAGACAATTTAACAAGTGGTAGGGGACAAATTTGGTGTTGGGGGTCAGAAACAAGAATTTTTAACCACAAAAGACCTATAAATTATAAGGCAGACCTCTGACATCAAGAAACAAGTTAAGGGTCTATTTATGATAATCAAGGTTCAAGTATGGACCTTTGGGGATAGGAATAATATTAAAGCCCCAAATTAGAATTTGGCACAGGTGTAAGATTGAATAAAATCAGAGACAAGACTGACTTCAAGCTGAGCCACTAGGCTCACTGGCCCTAGTGAGTCAGATCCCTCTACTTAAGAATGAGAATTTGGATAAAAAATGGACCCAATCCTATAAATTTAATGGCAAAGAGCCATTAAAATTACAAAACTTAGGAGCCTTGTAATGAAACAAACTATCACCCTCCTATAAAATGTATAGAAGTTAGCTAAAAACACAAATTTGTTTAACAGCTATGCTTCACTTTATTATTATTAATATAAAGTTATGAGAGCTAGGTGCATTGCAGGCACCTGTAAACTCAGCACTGGGGAGGCTAAGGCTTGAGTCAGTAGTTTGGGTCTAGCCTGGACAACTTAGTAAGACCTCATCTCTCTATATATCCTTTTTAAGTTATGAGTAATATCTATTGTCAAAAAAAAGGCTTGGCACCTGTAGCTCAGCGGCTAGGGCGTAAGACACATACACCAGAGCTGGCAGGTATGAATCCAGCCCAGGCCTGCCAAACAAGGACAGCTACAACCAAAAAATAGCCGGGTGTTGTGGTGGGCACCTGTAGTCCCAGGTACTTGGAAGTCTGAGGCAAGAGAATTGCTTAAACCCAAGAGTTTGAGGTTGCTGTTAGCTGACACCAGGGCACTCTACCCAGGGTGACAGCTTGAGACTCCATATCAAATAATAATAATAAATAAATAAATAAATAAAATAAAATAAAAACAAGACTTTGCTAAAGAATATTTGTGACAGATAATTATTTTCTATTATGTTTTATAAAATTTGGATTAATACAGGTTAATTTTCTTAAAATATGTTTTATACCAACACATGAGTTTTTTAATGTTCCCCAAATTAGTATTTTATGTAACTATCTTTTTTTCTTTTTTTGAGACAGAGTCTCACTATGTTTCCCTCAGTAGAGTGCTATGGAGTCACAGCTCACAGCAACCTCAAACTCTTGGCTTAAGAGTTTCTCTTGCCTTAGCCTCCCAAGTAGCTGGGACTACAGGCACCCACCACAAGGCCTGGCTATTTTTTATTTTTAGACATGGGGTCTTGATCTTGCTCAGGCTGGTCTGGAATTCCTGAGCTCAAACAATCCAGCCATCTCGGCCTCCCAAAGTGCTAGGATTACAGGTGTGAGCCACCATGCCCAGCCTTATGTAACTATCTTATATTAGCCCCCCAAAAACCTTCTAAGAAGGTTACAAATACTTGAAATAGTATGAAACCACAACTTTTTTTTCTTTTTGGCCTGGCTAATTTTTTTTATTTTTTTATTATTTATTTATTTTTATTTATTTATTTTTTTTATTATAGATAAAAATATGCACCATAGATGTGGCCCAACCCATCACCCTCCCTCCACCCAAACCTCTCCCCTCCCTTCCCCGTCCTTGGTCCTTTCCTCATAGTCTTGTGGTATAGTTGGGTTATAGCCTTCATGTGAAAGCTATAGTTTAGCTTCATAGTAGGGCTGAGTACATTGGATACTTTTTCTTCCATTCCTGGGATACTTTGCTA
>CAUYPK010072602.1:0-17940 GCA_963574355.1 Loris lydekkerianus | reverse complement strand
CTTCACGTTACCTCTGCACCCTACACCGGACATGATGCCAAATTCAGGTATCTGTGAGGGCTTGAGAATTAGCACCCTGTTCCCCACCTGGGATCTGAACCGACCGGAAACCACCTGTCACCTTCAGGACAGATAAAGCTGGCAGTGGACACTAGGGCTGAGATGTGTGGCGACCAGGAGCTTTCCTGGATCAGCCCCAGAGCAAGACTTAGGCCGCTGTGGCCAACCACAGTTCTCTCACCAGATCGTAAGCTTCTGGAAAGACAGGGCTTTGCCTTCTCCGTATTAATATTCCTGAACGTGGACTTCTCGTGTTTACATTGCCTGGCCTGGTTCCTGACGCACACGAGCCGTTAATAAATCACTGTTTTGGAGGAAATTGTGATGGTAAAAATGCAAAAAGGAGTGTGTGTGTGTGTGTGTGTGTGTGTGTGTGTGTGTGTGTGTGTGTACTGGTGTGTACATGAGCGCCCGCCCCCTCTGTGCCCTTTGTTACATTTCATAGTCCATCTCGGGGGACCTGGGCTTCAACCAGTCCTCCAAGAGCTCACAGATGTAGGTCAGCAGTCTTTACCCCACTCTGGCCCCCCAAACCAGCTGAGAGCTTAATGCCAAGGTCACTCCGTGGACCACACTTCCTCCAGGGCAGCTTTGCAGCCGTCTAAGGGAGAGGTGCCTCGGGAGCCTCTCCCAGGCATCGGTCTGAACCAGATCACTGCGTTACAGCCCTGCGGGGCTGAGGTTATGTTTGCCATCTGCCTTCTCTGCGGTACTTCCTCCATCCGGCTGTGTGCTGGTTCTGGCTGTGTTAAACATTCAGAAATTTTGCAAACTGGCTGTGTATCACAGACATCATTAACAATTTAATTATGTAAGCTTACAGTTGCATAGATCATGTTAGGCACAAAAGCAGTCGATTCTCACCACATCCTAATCCTTTCACTTCCTCTGGCTATTACCTATTCTGTCAAGGGCACCAACACGGCCTGCAGGGTGGAAGCACTGTGTGATGAGAGCTACAGGCCTCTCCATCCAGCTCTGCGTCTGCGAGTCATTTCGGTAGCCTGCTCTGACCACAGAGGGAGTATTTATACGACAGAAATTAGCAAATGCTACAAATCAAGACTTTTTCTCCCACAGATCACTGGTTGTCTCACATTTCCCTGCACCCACTGGCTCAGCCCAGCATGGCTGGCACAGAACAGGGCTCAGCTCACAACTCATAAATAAGTTCCTCAATTCATCCCAGTGTGGGTATGTCACCTGCTTCTGCTGGGACCCCTGTGACTAGTCTACACCTTGCCTTGTGCTACTGCCAGCTCCTGGCACTGGCTCTGGAATCTATCCTGTTAGCTTCCTGTGTCTTTGATAACTAATGACCATATTTTGCTGCGTATAATGTGTATATTACCCTAATTTTTGAGGGAAAAATGAGGCACATTATATATGGGTATTAATTCCATTTCTATGTAAATGTTTTTCAGTTTTATTTATGCTTATGCGTTCAAAGTGTAACTCTAGAAAGCAATAATGATATCCATATGTAAAATATGGAATATGGTAATTGGTTTTGTTTAACTTTAAAGAATTTGCAATGAAAGCATTTTTGGCTAACGAAGAATGACCTATTTCTCTTCGTATACTTTAGGCAGGAGCTAACAATCCAGCTGATGTTTTTACAAAAATCACGGGAAAATCCCTTGGAAAATGTCAACAGTTTTTGAACACTGCAAGCTTTAAGCTTTGACTTCGAATTAAAAAATTAAAATCAAAGATAGTCTTTCCTGAAAGTTTGGGCCAAAAACGTGTGTGCACGGTGTATATGGAAAAATATGGTACAAACTAGGTGCTAGGACACAGCAGAAACAGACTCTCTCACAGTTCTGCAGGTGGGGAGGCTAGGATCCTGGTGCTGGCAGGGCCGCACAACCTCTGCAGGCGGAAGAGACCCCTTCCTTGCCTCACATTCTCTGGTGGCTGCTGGCACTTCTGGGTCTGTATCTGTCTCGCTCTAGTGTCTGCCTCTGTTGTCCCGTGGCGTTCTACACAGACACACACACACACACACACGTGTGTGTGTCATCTCCTGTTGTATGAAGACACCAGACCTTGGATTTAGAGCCTACCCTGATCCAGTGTGATGTCATCTTCACGAATTACATCTGCAGAGACCTTATCTCCAAGAAAGATCACATTCTGAGTTCCAGGTGCACTGGAATTTCGGGGGGACACTCTTCAACCCACCGTGGAGTCCCTACAGTAGAAACCACAGGAGTACCACTCCTAAGGGGTGAGGTGAGCCCTGAGAGCTGCCCAGTGCCGGCCATGACCGACGAGCAAAAGCACGGGGAAAAATGGCTGCTACTTTGCTTTTATGGCTGCCTTGTGGACAACAGCAAATCTGCTATACAGCCACGTCATCAACCTTGGCATCTCCCCGTCCACTTTCTCCCGCGTGCTCTCTATTTTCAGTGACCCCTTGTCTCAGCAGATCCACACCTCTGTGGGTGGCCTCTGCCATGTCACCTTCTGGAAGTTAGGGTTCAGCCTCTCATTCTGATGACTTATAAAGCTGACTGTTGTCTGCCACTCATGCACAGGAAGCTTTGTGAACACTTGACACAGAGATGTACATTAACCTCTTTCAGTCTTGCTGGTAATACCTTGTATTTGTTGAGCCCTTAGTTGTTATCAAAGCTGACATCATTAGTATTATCTCATTTGATGCTCATTACAATCCCATGAGAAAGTCGGAAAGATGCGCATTCTTATATACACAAACTTCTGCTTGAGACTTCAGAGGGTTCATGGACCTTTGGAAGAGATCAGCGGTCCCCTTGAGAATTCACAATCCCCAGGATAAGAATTCAGGAAAGGAAAGCGTTTTAAAAGCTGATGGAACTGGACACAGTGGCTTACACCAGTAATCCTAGCAATTTGGGAAGCCAAGGCTGTAAAGTCAGGCGTTTGAGACTAGCCTGGGAAAAAGAGCAAGACAAAAGTAGAAAAATTATCCAGGTGTTGTGGTACGTACCTGTAATCCCAGCTACTAGGGAGACTGAGGCAGGAGGGTCACTTGAAGCCTAGAGTCTGAGGTTGCTGTGCGTTATGGTGACATGCTTTCACTTCAGCCTAGGTGAGAGCGAGAACTTATCAAAAAGAGGGTGGGGATGGGGGGGACAGACAAAGCTGATGCCATGACTGCTTTCTGCTAGGGCTTCCGCACTGGCTGAACCCAACAGCAGTCAGGGGAGATGGCTGATGGTAGTCTAGAGGCACAAGAGAGTGGATGAGGCTGGAGGAGAGTGGAGAGCAGATCCGTTGGGGAAAATGAAAGATTTCCTATACAGAATGAGCAAAAGGCCCAACTTCAGGAGTCAGGCTGGGGTCCAGGGAGCCTGGGGTAGGAGGCAGGCCTGGCTCCCAGCTGCCTGCCCATCAGAACCCCTAAGAAGCCTGGGTGAGGAGTGCAGATCCCTGGGCCCTATACCCTGAGAGTCTGTCTCAACAACTCTTGGTGGGTGGGGGTAGGGGGATTGGAATCTGTCTTTTTAGACGTCTTCAGCCAGTGTTAGAGAGCTGGGGCAGGGCTGCAGATGGGCTCGGCTGAGCGCCAGGCCTGCCTTAGTGCTGGAGGCCTTGGCCTGGGAAAGTCAGAGGGTAGGAAGCCATGCAGATTAAGACAGCTCAACATCACACCTCCAGAAATCCCAAGCTCCTCCCCTCAGCCCGTCCTGGAAGTCTGTGCTTTCTCTCCTTCCCGTCTCCTCCACCTTCTGGGGCTGAGTGAGCAAGCTGACCTGAGTGGACAGCCTTTGGGCTTCAGTGCATAGGGTTTGGGACAAGCCAGGTAGATGCGGACAGATAATACAGGATGAGAGCTCAGAGGACAACAAGGGCCAAACCACAGAGCTGCTTCTGAACAGTTGTGAGCAAACATGTCCAGGAGTCCACCAGGACCCAGCCTGAGCTGGGACTCATACAATCCTGGTCCAACCTCGCCGCCACAGCTGGCCCATGACAGCCTCTCAGCCTCTGCTTCAATTTTCTCCACCTGTGGGCTAGAGGGCCACCGCCTTTGCTTTGGGAGCATCCCAAGGTCCCCAGAGCTGGGAGCTGGCTCCCTGGGGCCTCCCTGCATCTCTGGAAGGTAGGCATGGGCTTCAGCCATAAACCTCCACCACCAAATTGGCTCTCAGCAGGAACTCAACTCCAGGTGGGAGACAAACTTCAGGTTCCCCTGGGACTCCCCAGAGCTGAGTATGCAACAGAGACAGGATCAGCTCCTGGCCCTTTCTAAATTTAACCTGGTGTGAAACAGGAGCCAAGTGGTGGGAATCAGGGGACCAGCTCCTCAGATGACATCCTGAGGTCTCTACAACATGAAAGGAGTCCTGGCCACTTGGCCTGCTCAACTCTGTAGGTCACTCTGGGCTACTTTTCCTGCAATTGGAGGTGATGTTCTTTGTCTCATCCACTTTAGTGATACCCCACTACCCCATGGTCCCACTGCCCCTGGTCTGAAGTGATTCCTTCATTCTGTCCTTGCTGGGCAAGTAGAAGAGCAGGGCTGTCCCCAAGAGGCACCTTCTGTAGTGTGCGTGGATTCTCTGACCCCACCCTTAGCTTTCTTCACAAGGAAGTCCAGGTTCCAAGATCAGAACTTTAAAACTCCAACTCTGACTCCAAGACAGCTGGTGATGTAACTCCTAGAAAACAGTTGAGCCTCAGACTCTCCCCATAGTCTCGGAGTTACCCTTGGCTTCCTAGGACCAGCGCTGAGGTGGTGGGTGGGGAGGGAAAAGTGACCTCTTTTGGGTGCTTCCGCTTGAGCCAACAATCGCAGTTAGGGCCTGTCCCCAGTGTCCTCTCTCAGGGTACCCTGTGCCTCTTTGCAGCACTCATCACAGCGGGCAACTGCATCTTCTACCGCATGTATTTGTTTACTATCTGTCTCCCCACCAGAATGAAACTCCCTCAAGGCAGGGTCTACATTTTGCTCACCATTGTTATTTCCAGGGCCTAGAGCAGTGTCTGGCACAAAGATTCACTGAATGAATGAATGAATGAATGAATTGACAAAGGGATGGAGGGACACTGCCTCAGACAAAGGAGGAAGACTGAGTAAGATGCCTGTTTTGGGGCCAGTGCCTTCTGGGGAGCTGGGAGGTTGTCACGAAATCCAGGCGTGGCTGGTACCTCCTCTGGCAGAGGTGGTCAAGACCAATTCCTCTGTCGGGTCAAGTCATCACGGAAGCAAGCCCTGATCCCAGAGTGGCGGTACAAGGAAGTCATGGAGGGGATGTGCTAGTGGGAACTGGGAGAGAATTCATCCTCACCAGTCAGGGGCACTCACCTTCCTCTCTGCCGACCTCTTTTCCGATTTTTCCCTAGTGCTCAAAGATTCCATATTTTTGGGAAGTGTTAGACACTGTCAGGAATAATTCATTTATTGCACATTTTTTTACTAACTGAAAACATCTGTAACTCCTTGGTCATCCCTCATACCTGTGGGAGGTAACGGAGATGAGGTGGTTCCAGCCCAAAGTGAAGCAACCTGATGCTCTCATTAGAAGCTGTAGCAGATGGTGGGGCCCCGTGTGTGCTCTCCATTCCGCTGTGTGGACACAGCATCAGGCAAACCACGGGCAGGGCCCTCCCCCCCAAAAAAGAAGGCACTGATATTCTTGGCCTTCCTTGCTAGACTCCTTAGGACCTTCTCCATGGTACGCCTGGAGTTCAACTGCCATAGCATGTGCTTCTGGGACCCAGTGCTGTGGGAGGAGAGAATAAGGTTGGGAGAGAGAGACAGACCTGGGGACACAGAGAAAGATAGGCAGAAAAAGTTCACACTCATAAGGGTTGCATAGAATGGCCTGAAAAAAGTGTTGATGGTCTTGGAGATTTCTAAATTTCTTTTCAAAAGAGACTAGGAGCATTTTCATTTTCTCCTTTCCCCCTGTAGCAGCTGTTAGCTGACTAGACTGCATGGGACACTGAATTCTACTTGCGTCTTGACTTTGAGGAGGGAGTGGGTGCAGAAATGTTACATCTGTGAATTCGTCAGAGTACGGTTAGTATCCACTGAGGAGTCAACCCCTTGAGACCCAAATGTCAGGCTAAGAAGTAAAATGACAGGTAGAAAACGTGGCTCCAGGGCAGCTGTGCCCTGCTCCGTGGGCAAACAGGGAATGAAGAATTAGTGTGGCAGTCAGGCGGCAAGTAGCCATCTGTGTGGGTCACTGCAGACAGGGCACCTTCCAAAAATGCGTGTACACAGGTCCTGCCTTCGGGAGGCTATGTCTATGGACATTCAACTGTGAACATTATTTAAAAGATGAAATAAAAACCCAACCATTTAAAGTCTCTGGATAGTGTCCTCAGGGCATACAGTTAATGGGAGAACAATTTTTCCAGAAAGCCTACAAATCCCAGTAAATTGAGAATCTGTGGCATTTGAACAGGGATCACCTGCCTGGATGCCCGTCCCAACTGTATGTGACAGAAACTACTCCAGGCAGTTGTGGCCAAGAAGGAAGGGTGGGGTGGTTAAAGCAAGGGTCCTCAAACTACAGCCCACGGGCCACATGCAGCCCACCGAGGACACTGATCCGGCCCTCCGGGTGTTTTTGCCACCGCTGCCTATCCTGCTCAGTGCGCAGGTGTGGAATGTGTGTGGCACTCCGACTCCCCTCCTCTCTGTCTCTCGACTCCTCTCAGTCTCGGGACTAACTGATGCACACTTCCATCACTTGTTACGAGCAGCAGTGACAAATATGGAACCAGACATTGACCATCTCATTAGCCAAAAGCAGGCCCATAGTTCCCATTGACATACTGGTAAGTTTGTTTTAACTTTAGTTCTTCATTTTAAATATTGTATTGGTTCCCGTTTTTGTTTTGTTTTGTTTTTAAACTTCAAAATAAGATATGTGCAATGTGCATAGGAATTTGTTCATAGTTTTTTTTTAGACTATAGTCCGGCCCTCCAAAGGTCTGAGGAACAGTGAACTGGCCCCCTGTTTAAAAAGTTTGAGGACCCCTGGATTAAAGGATGGGGAGTGACTGGGGAGTAGGGGTGCTCACTCTCCCCCAAGGCCCTGGTGCAGAGAACAGCAGGCTGCCAGCAACTCTCTCCCACCAGCCTGGTGTTGCAGAAGTGCTGTGGGCAGGTGTGACTGAGACCTGGCTCCCTTACCCCATCTAGCTTCTATCTACAGGGTGAGGACTCTCAAAGGCACAGCAGGTCCAGAACACTAGGACAATGATTGTCCTCAGTCCAGCTCACTTTCAGGGCAGAGGTTCCACACTAGGAAGGGAAAGGTGAGAAGACCAGGTCTGCTGTGCAGTGGCAGAGGTTAGAGAAAAGGGAAGAGGCAGATCTTCAGTGTGGAGAGGGGCACAGTTCTGCCTGAAGGGCCTGACTTTATCTGGAACAGAGCTTGGAGAATTTCATGCTTTAGGGCATGTCTTGTTTTTGATTTTTTTTCTTTTGAGAGAGCCTCAAGCTGTCACCCTGGATAGAGTGCTGTGGCATCACAGCAACCTCCAACTCCTGGGCTCAAGCGATTCTCCAGTCCGCCTTCCACGTAGCTGGGATTACAGGCACCCACCACAACTTCCGGCTATTTTTGCAGCCATCATTATTGTTTGGGCCTGGGCTGGATTCAAACCCGCCAGCTTAGGTGTATGTGGCTGGCACTTTAGCTGCTTAAGCCACAGGCGCCAAGCCTAGGGCATGGTTTTAAGCAATCCTGGGCTGGTAGCTCCAACCTACTAGTATCAGCAAGAGAAACTGCAGGCCAGCCAGAAATCTAACAATTGGGGAAAGAGAGAGCTAAGAAGAGCCCTCCTGGGACCACGCGCATTCCTGTGGGACCAGAGGCTGTGGACCTGTCTAAGGCCGAACCCCGTAGGTACTGTCAGAGCAAGATGTGGAATTTATCTTTCAGAAGTCAAAATTGAATAAACAAACACTGATATAATTCATTGTTGGCAGACAGGGCTTCAAAAAATAACTGAAGTTTACCAGGGCTGAAAGGAAGTGACACCAGGTAATTGAAACACAACACTGAGAGACTTCCAATGAAAGGAATTATATAGGTAATGATAAAAGCATAATTTCATTGCTTTTTCTTCTATTAACTAATTTAAAAGCAGTTGTATAAAATATCAAATTGTATTGTTGGGTTCATAACATAAATACAATATATTTTACACCAGAAACACAAAGTTGGACATGAAGCTATATAGTCAGGAAATAAGATGGAACATGAATCCCCAGGGAGAAATGAAGAAAATTGTTATGGATCGCATGATTGTTTCCCTAAAATATATATGTTGAAACCCTAATGTCCAGTGAGATGGTATTTGGAGACGATGCCTTTGGAAGGTAATTAGATCACACGGTGGCACTCTCATGATGTGACTAGTGGCCTGTTAGAAGAGACATGAGAGGGTTTGCTTCCTGATCTGCCTCCTTCTTTCTCCACCATGTAAGGACATAGCAAGAAGGTGTCTATCTGTAACCCAGAGAGCCCTCACTAAGAACCCTGCTGGCACCCTGATCTTGAACTAATAGCCTCCAGAACTGGGAGAAAGAGCCTGTGGTATTCTCTGAGTAGCTTGAACTAACTACAAAAGAACTGAGAATAGTAATTAGGAAGGTTAACATTAAAAGTCCTCAATAAATATGTGCTCTCCTTTTTTCTAGTAGCGTCTTTAAAAGATTACATTGTTAAAATCATTGCTTTTTATAATCTTTAGTATTGGGCTTATAATATATATTGTCATGTATAATAATAAGCACAGAATAGGGATAAGGAATGAAGGTATATAGGAGTAAAATTTCCACAACTTACTTCAATTAAGGTAGTATAAATCTGAAGTAGACTTGGATAAGTTAAGATACATATTGTAGGCTACAAAGAACCCCCTAAATTACCCCTCAAAAATAGTTAAAATTATGCTGGGCATGGTGGCTCATGCCTATAAATCCTAGCACTATGGGAGGCTGAGGCGGGTGGATTGCTTAAGCTCATGAGTTTAAGACCAGCCTGAGCAAAGGCGAGACCCCCTCTCTACTAAAAATAGAAAAACTGAGGCAAAAGGATCAGTTGAGCTCAAGAGTTGGAAGTTGCTGTGAGCTTTGATACCATGACACTCTCTCCAGGGTGACAGCTTGAGATTCTGTCTCAAAAAATATAGTTAACATTATTAAAGAAATGAAAGCTGTACACTAGAAAATATCCACATAAGACAAAAGGAAAGTAAAGGTGAAACAAAGTCATGAGCCATATAAAAAATGAAAAGCAAAGTGACAGATATAAGTCTAACCTTATCAGTAATAATATTAAATGGGAATGGATTAAACAATTGAATCAAAGCAACAGTTGACAGACTGGACAAAGGAATCATGATTCAACTGTATTGTTTATTGGAGACACACTTTATATTCAAAGATATAAGTAGATTGAAAATAAAAGATGGAAAAAGACACAAATTGAAATCAGAAGAGAGCTGGAATGGCAATTATTAATATCAGACAAATGGATTTTAAGACAAAAATGGTTACTAGAGATAAAGAGGGAAATCTTGTGATAAAAAGGTCAGTTGAGCATGAAAGAATAACCATTATAAACATATATGCAGCTAATAACAACCCCCAAATGCAGGCAAAACCTGACAAAATAGAAGGGAGAAATAGAGAATCCAACAATAGTTGGCAACTCCATATTTTCCCTCAATTACAAAAAGAAAAATTAGGTAGAATATCAACAATAGACTTAACACACATCTACAGAAAACTTTAGTAAACAGCAGGCAATATACATTTTTTTCAAGTGCACATGGAAATAGTGCAACTTGATTAGTAATCAACAAAGAATTTTGGGAAATTAAATATGTGGAAGTTAAACATACCCATAAATAACAAATGAGTCAAAGAAGAAAGCACAAGGGAAATTGGAAAATAATTTGAGATGAATGAAAGCAAAACTAATATACCCAAACAGCAAAAGCAATGCTTGTAAGAAAATTTATAGCTATAAATGTCTATATTAAAAGTGAAAGATCCAGATGACCCAAACTTCTACCTTAGGAATAAGATGAGCAAACTGATCCTTAGCAACCAGAAAATGAAAAATAATAAAGATTAAAATGGAAATAAATGAAATGGAAAATAGAAAAACAACAGAGAAAATTAATGAAATAAAAAATCAATTGTTTGAAAAGATTGACAAACCAATAGGTTCACTAAAAAGAGAAGACTCAAATTTTTGGAAAAAAGAAGGGGATGTCACTACAGAATAAATAGGATTATAAGGGAATAAAATGAACAATTGTATGCTAACAAATTCAGACAACTTAAACAAATTCATAGAAAGACAAACTACTGAAACTGACTCAAAACAAAATAGAAAATCTGAATAGATCTATAACAAGTAAAGAGATTGAATTAACTTAAAAACTTCCACAAAGAAAATCCAGGCCCACATGGGTTTTCTGGTGAATAACAATGTACAGTCAGTCCTCAATATCTGTGAGTTTTGCATCTGTGGATTCCAACTGTGGATCAAAAAATTTAAAAAGTGACTTACAGACTCAATGTAATCCTCACCAAAATACCAACATCATATTTCACATATCCAGGAAAAATAAGTCTACACTTTATTTGGAACAAAAAAAAAGAGCCCAAATAGAGAAAGTAATCTTAAGCAAAAAGAACAAATCTGGAGGTATCACACCACCAGAATTCCAACTATGCTACAAGGCTATAGTAACCAAAACAGCATGGTACTGCACAAAAATAGAGGCATAGACCAATGGAACAGAACAGAGAATCCAGATGTAAAACCACCCACATACAACCAAATCTTTGACAAAGAAGACAATAATATATACTACAGAAAAGAAGCCAAATTTGATAAATAGGACTGGGGAAATTGGATAGCCACATGCAGAAGAATGAAACAGCACCCCTGCCTCTCACCACTCAAAAAAATTAATTCAAGGCTCGGCGCCTGTGGCTCAAGCAGCTGAGGCGCCAGCCACATACACCTGAGCTGGCAGGTTCGAATCCAGCCCGGCCCACCAAACAATGATGGCTGCAACCAAAATAGCTGGGAATTGTGGAGGGCGCCTGTAGTCCCAGCTACTTGGGAGGCGGAGACAAGTAGCCTCGCTTGAGCCCAGGAGTTGGAAGTTGCTGTGAGCTGTGATGCCATAGTACTCTACCCAGGGCCACAGCTTGAGGCTCTGTCTCAAAAAAAAAAAAAAAAAAAATTCAAGATGGATAAAAGACTTAAATGTAACACATGAAACAATAAGAATTCTGGAAAAAAATGTTGCAAAAAATCTTTTAGATAGGGGGTTAGATGAAGAATTTATGAAGATAGTAATTATTGTAACAACAAATAAATGGGTTTTCATTCATAAGCTCTGCACAGGTAAGGAATAATCAACAGAGTAAATAGACAACCTACAGAATGGGAGAAAATATTTGCAAGCTATACATCTAATAAAGGGCTAATAATCAGAATCTAGAAAGAACTCAAGCAAATCAGCAAGGAAAAACAACCCCATTAAAAATCAGACAAATGACTTGAACAGAAGCTTTTCAAAAGAAGATAAATAGCCAATAAACATATAAAAAATGCTCATCATTAATTATCAAGGAAATGCAAATTAAAACCACAATGAGATATCACCTTACTCCAGTCAGAATGCCTTTTATTAGAGTCCCAAATCAGTAGATCCTGGCATGATGACAGAGAGAAAGGAATGCTTGTATGCTGTTTGGACTGCAAATGGGTACAACCAATATGGAAAATGATATAAAGATTCCCCAAAAAACTAAAAGTAGACCAACCATTTGATTCAGTGATCCCACCACTGAGTGTTCTTTCAAAGGAAAAGAAGTCATTTTATCAAAAAGACACCTGCATATGAGTGACTTCAGCACAATTCAGTTACAAAGATGGGCACATGGGTTGGTTGCACATCAGTTCACAAGTGGATTTACAAAATGTGGTACATGTATACTATGGAGTACTACTCTGTCATGATGAAGGATGAATTAAGGCCTTTTGCAAAAATTTGGATGGAAATGGAGATAATTATTCTAAGTCAAGTATCTGAAGAATGGGGAAAAACACCACATGCATTAGCTATTAAATTGGACCTAACCGATGAGCACACGTGTGCACAGTGGGAAGTAAAGCTCAGTGGAAATCAAACGGGAGAGGGGGAGGAAGGGGAAAGGTGAAAACCAGTCTAATACGTATACTGAAACTATCTGGGTGATAGGCACACTTAAAACACTGATTCAAGCATATGTGTAACCAAAAACATTTGTACTCTAATGTTTTGAAATAAAAAATTAACAAATACAAATAAAATATATTTTACATAGCATTTACATTGTGTTAGGTATTGTAAGTAATCTAGAAATGATTTAAATCATTCAGGAGGCTGTGCATAGGTTATATGCAAATAACTCCATCATTTTATATAAGGGACTTGAGGATTTTACAGGGTTTGGTATCACGAAGGTCCTAAAACCAATTCTTGCAGATACCAAGGGATAATGATGAGTTCAGTGCCTGACAAATAGTAAGTGCTTAATAAAGGTTCTCCATATTGTTTTTAATTTTCCATTTCACGTTTTTTGCACTCTATGTTGTGTCTTGCTTGAGAGTGGATTCCTGGAGGGCAGGGCTCCATCTTATTCTTTAAATTCCAAGTGGTTAGCTTGGTACCTGGCCAATATCCTGAGAGGGAGAACACTGTATCTCCTTGCAGAAATCTGGAAAGTTTCCTGGAAGCAGCAGTGTCTGCAATGGGCCTCAAAAACTAGTGGGGATTTGTCTGGCAGTGATGGGTTGAGGAGTCCTGGATGAAAGCAGAGTAGGGCTACACTAGACGCGGGGCCCAGGAATGCTCAAGAGAAGAAGCCTGCTTAAAATTCCTCAACCTTGAAATCCCAATGTGATCCTTCCATTGAGGAGGAAATTCCTTGTTTTCCGACTTTCTATTAATTTTTTCTTCTTGCCTTAGACCATACCCTTTGCTTGGTTTCCTTAAGACCCATTTTCCTTCCCTGTCTGCTGTTGAATTTCAGCAGCTCCTCCTCGGCTGTTACTTCCCAGTGACTCTAAGAGGTATATGAAATCACTGTCTCCATTTTACAGGTGGGGAAATTGAGGGCCAGTGAGGTTAAACTGTCCAAGGATGACTACTAATGGGTGGTGGAGGTGGAATTGGAACTCAGGGCTCTGCTTCCAGGCCAGCAGTCTTTGAGAAGCTCCACCCGTAGCACCTGACTGTGCTTTGCTCTAAAGTTTACCTCTAGTTCTACTCATCCTCCTCTGGAGACAGTGTAAGCCAACGAAATGATGACATCAGAGACTTAAAGACTTGTTTTGAGGCTGTGTATAGGAAAGGCAACCGCTCAGCTATCTGGGCAACACCACCTCCAGGCCCAGCCAGGGATGTCCCACCTATCATCCTGAGGGAGAACCTTGACCCTGGGGTGCACATCCCTGGTTTTAAGCAGTGTCAGGGGTGGTGGCTGTTTGGGGGTTGGGGTGGGACAGAGCATGAACATAGAACTGCACTGTCTACTCACATGTATGTGTGGCCCCTCGCAGAGTGGACAGAGCTGGAGAATGAAGAGAAATGGCCCTGGCCCTGGGCTGGAGGCAATCCTCACCTTCCTCCCCTTGCCTCCATAAGCAAATCATGACACCAAACCCTGAGCATTCTAAGTTTTAACTTGGCTTTTGAGGTAAATTTTTCAAGGTAGAAGAAGAGAACATATTCCAGGTCACTTTTTTGTGGCTTGACTATAACATAATACTTAGCCGTACGCTGTGTGAGGCTCCATTTCTTCTCTCAGACTCTGCAAATGTTAGGGGCAGACCTAGAGATTTCTATACACATGCAGAAAAATAGTTTTTGAGTCTTTTAAAAAAATATCACTGGTGGCCAGGCACAGTGGCTCACACTTGTAATCCTAACACTTTGGGAGGCTAAGGCAGTTGCATCGCTCGAGCTCTGGAGTTTGAGACTAGCCTGAGAAAGAGCAAGACCCCCATTTCTATGAAAAATAGAAAAATTAGCTGGGTGATACGGTGGGCACCTGTAGTCCCAGCTACTTGGGAGGCTGAGACAAGAGGATCGCTTGAGCTCAAGAGTTTGAGGTTACCGTGAGCTATGACACTATGGCACTCTACCCCAGGAGACAGAGTGAGACTCTGTATTTAAAAAAAAAAAGAAAAAAATAGCAATAGTTTCATAATGTATTATTTAATAATGATGTCGAGAATTTTTCATGTCAGATCTACCTCATTAAAAAACCTATGCATTTTCATTATTTTTTTCAGAATAGCCAGCCTTCTTCCGGAGACATCTTCAGAAAGAAGTACCCGTATACATGGACTAAGTGACTGAGGCCCATTTCGCAGAATCCCAGGCCTACAACCGGGCTTGGCAGACCAGCACATGCCCCCTCTGTAAAAGCTCTGAGCCTTTACAATCAGAGGTCAAATTCTAAGGAAGGAAGTGTGCGAGCTCGGAGCTGGGAGGCAGCTCACTGGGTTTGCAAATTCTTCAGAGATTAGTAACACGTTCTCTTGCTAGTTCATTGTTGGTGAATTGGGAAGGTTTTTCCTCTTTCTCTCGTTGTGAGGTAATGGCATTATTTTACACGTGCCTCTGATGGGAGCTCCCTCCCTTCCTCAGAGCTGATGGAGCCTTTTCCTGGTCGGGTGGGTGCTTAGTCATCTGAACCCCAGACCCCTTCCTCTTCCCTTAATCTTTCCCAGGCTGAATTTCGTCTTTGAAACAATAGGAAATGACAAACTCTATTTTTCTTTCCTTGAAAGGACTGGATCCATGGAGTCATGAGTTTGGAACAGAGAAAGTATGAGTGAATATGTGCTCCAATCAGAAGTGACCAGCTTTCCTCTCTTTGTTCTGCTGAAACCCTACAGTCTGAGCTCACTTAAAAGCAGGAAGGGACATTTTCACCTGAAGATAAATTCCCAATTGGATTTTCTGTTGGACCAATCCAAAGGAAATGCAATTAGGCAGTGAGCAATCTTCAGGCAAAGACTGAGAACCTTTCAAAAAAGGGCCCTGATAGAAATAATTTGTCAGGCCCTTGACAGCCATGTGCTCTGGTGACATTAATTGCATCTTAAAGTGTCCATGTGAGTCAGTCACAACAATAGCTTTCTGGGAGTGTCGATTTTAATTTCTCCAATAGAATTATGCTGTAATTTGGTAATTTCCAAGATATTGAGATTAACTGGACAGGGTTAGCAACCTGAAATTCAGATGTAATTACTATTCCAGGAGTCAGAAGGCCACAGTCTGAGGCCAAGCCTAGCCCACTCGTGACTGTGGGTTCTTTACCTGATATGAACATGGCCTTGCACCTCAGTGAGGTGGGGGGATGCCGTGCAAAGTGGCAAAGCTGTCTTAAGAGCTGGGACGTCAGGCTGCACTGTAACCTAGATCACAGACCCCTGCAGGGACTCTGTGCCCTTTCAGTCTGATTTCTCACGGCATCCCGTCACTGTGGCTATTCCCTGGCCCCAAACATGCTGTTCCCGCTCCCACCTTTATCTTCAGAAATTCTGCCTGTTTTTTAAGGACCACGTTGCACTCTGTCTCCAATAACCTTCCCACGCCCATTTGGTGAAGTTACTTTCTCTGTGCTCCCAGGATCACTTGGTTTGGTCATTTTCTGTCATTCTGACGCTTTGTCCTCCTGTGAAGCTAAAGCTCTGAAGGATGAAGAAAGTGCCTTGCCAAATCTGCTCAGCCACGGAAGAGCGGGAACCAAGGAAGGCAAGAGGTGTGGTCCTGTCTGGGGTGCTCAGTGGCTCCACCTGGGGATGTGGGAGGCAGAAATCTGGCTTGAGGTTGCTTTGGACTGTGCCTGGGGTGCTGATGGCCTGCAGGGTCATATAAGGGGGCCCTATAGACGCCTGTCGGTAGTCATTCTCTTCTCAGGGGACAAAAGGAGTCGGCAGCAGCAGCAAAACCCAAAGAAGTGATGTTGGCAGCAGCTGCCACAGCACCTCAGCAGGCTGTGTGCTGCGGAGCAAAGAGGACCAGTGGGCAGGGGAGGGGACACAACTCCTGAGGTCATGTCTCTGGGGGGGTCTGAGTCCACAGAGGTGAGCCTGCAGCCTGGGATGGGGCTTCAGGGCTTAATACTAGGGACACGGCCCCCCTGGAAGGGTAGCAGAGGCGGGGTAAGAGGTGCTGGGGTCACACATTTCTGTGTCTGGAATTTTGATATCTGATTTTATCAGGGTTGAGGAGTCTCTCTCTGTCTCACTTGATACACTAGTTCAGCGAAGTCCAATAGAACTACCCACATTGTCCAAGACGGTACCAACTAGCTGTGTGACCACTGAGCCCTGGAAATATGGCTAGTGTGAGTGAGGGGCTGACTTTTAAATTTTTATTGATTTAAATTTACATTTAACTACATATGGCTAGTGGGACTGTCCTGGATAGACAGGCTGGGGTCCTCAGGATCTCTTAATTAGCTACCCGGATTAGCTGCCTCCCACTTACTCTCCAGGGGGCCTGGCTCTGTGCCCCAACCAGAGGAGGTGACTGTTGATTTGAAACTCCTAAAACGGACATGGTGCCCCCAGATTGTTAGCTAGCTTCCTCAACTCCCCTTATGTGACTGATGGTCATCATGGCTCTTTCTTGCCTCCTCTTTAGCTACAGACCAGGGTGGTGTCCAGTCGTCAGGGCATGTGCTTGGAGGATTTAGGATTTAATCTCCCAGGCTACCATCCAGTCTCAGGATGGAGTTTGGCCAGCTTCACATCAGGGGTCAGGCTTCCAATGGGCTTTTTAAAACCAAATAACCATAGTTCCGGGTAATAACTACACTGCCAAATCTGAGCACAGCTTCTTAAGTCCACGTGTGGGAGACTTGACAATGGATTTGGTTGCAGAAGCCAGGGAAATTCAGGCCCTAACTCTTTCCTCGGAGCTCTGCAGATAAAATTATTTCTCTTCACAAAGTGTGGGGCTCCTCAGGGAGCTGCCTTCCACTCACTCTCCAGGTGACCTGGCTCTGTGCCCCACCCAGCAGGGGTGAAGGAGGCCACCTTGTTCTCTCCCATGAGGACTTGTTCTAACCATGTCTTTGAGTTTTATTTAAAAAAAAAAAAAAAAAGTCCTTAGCATAGTCTAAATGGTACAGCCTTAGCCACATGAGATGCTGGCTGCTGCCACTCAAGAGGAGGAAATCACTGATTATAAAAGCTTAAATATAATATTGCTGTTCTTGTGTGTAAAACACCACCACTCTCTAACACCCCTAGAAAGTAGATGCTGTTACTATGCTCATTTTACAGGTGAAGAAACCAGGGCACAGCCAGGTCAGCCCAACATGGGAAAGGACCGAGTTAGAGCAGAAGCTGGGAGACAAGGCACAGTGGGCAGGGAACCCCCAAGTCCAGGAGTGGGCAGGCTCATGTCCAGTCTGGTCGACATCTGTGTTCCAGTGGTCTGGGGTGAAGGGCGGGAAGTGAGCAGGAAGCTTCAGAACAGTGGCACTTTTCAGGAGGTCCTACTAAGACACTGTGGGCTGCGGGGAGCAGCGGCTGATGGGAAGCTTGCTCAGGTCTTCTGCCTGCCTTGCACGGAGCTTTGGTTCCCAGGTGACATGGAACAGGAACTGGATTCTGGGGAGTCAAGGAGAAGGGTGAGGGGAGATTGGAAGGGGACTCCTCCGGGTGGCCTTTTCCAAGACTCTCTAGATCAGGGGTGGCGAACACGCGGCTAGAGCCGCATGCGGCTCCCGGCCAAAATGAATTTCGGCTCTTTGCCTCTTATTATTTTGTATACTGTGGCTCTTTGCCAAGTTTGGATTTTGTTATGCTGCTTCTGAGGAGGGACCTC
>CAUYPK010072599.1:0-12825 GCA_963574355.1 Loris lydekkerianus | reverse complement strand
GACGATTAAAGATGATGAGCAGTTTTTCATGTGTCTGTAGGTCATGCGCCTGTCATCTTCAGAGAAGCTTCTGTTTAAGTCCCTTGCCCACAATGAAGTGGGATTACTTGTTCTTTTCTTATTAATAAGTTTGAGTTCTCTGTGGATTCTGGTTATCAAACCTTTGTCAGAAGCATAACCTGAAAATATCCTCTCCCATTCTGAGGGCTGTCTGCTTGCTTTACTTACTGTGTTCTTGGCTGTGCAGAAGCTTTTTAGTTTGATCAGATCCCAGTAATGTATTTTTGGTGTTGCTTCAATTGCCCGGGGGAGGGGTCCTCCTCATAAAGTAGAGAATTCTCATTTTTAAAAACCTGGTTTCCTACTTCTATAACATATTTTTTGACACTTGTTTTTCTATGTGGTCATTGTTTCTCAACCTTCGCCCCCTCTACCAGCACCACGTGGGCCTGAGGGATTCCGTCTAGATCAGTGCTGCCCCTCCCGGTTTCTCCAGGGAAATCTGGGAAGGGGCCGTGGGAGAGTGGGTTTCTTTTTGACAAAGCCCCTTGAAGATTCCATTTCTGTTGTTCTTTCCCCTCTTCTGAGAAACATGCAAGTCTTACTCAGAAATGCCCCGTCATATATGTTTGTCTTCATAATGGAACCATAAAAAACCAGAGCTACAAAAAAGCTGTGTCAGTTTTCAGCAGCTCGAGCAAGAATGCTTGGAACGTGCCTGTGCCTTGTCCAAGCAGGGGACACACTCCTGTCATGGTCCAAGAGTGAGTTTTCCAGTGTCAGATTTTATTTTTTCCAAATTTACCAGATTATCTCTGTAAATCTCCTTCACAGTACGGAGCAACTGTGGCATTTTGGTTCATTGCAAATTTTTTCAGTTTCACATCATCCAGGAAATTGACTTTAAGTGCTGGATCTGGATCTGTTGCCAATGTCAAAATTTTGCAAGTAATTTACATGATGACTTTTACTTTTTTTTAAACTAAATTTTGTTCCTCCAACTTCACTTAAAAGCATAGTCTTTTAAAAATAGTTTAATATCCTCACATTATAGGTCCAAATTGCATTAGAATCTTATCTGTTAGAATAGTGGTTCTCAACCTTCCTAATGCCACGACCATTTCATACAGTGCCTCATGTTGTGTGGTGACCCCCAACCATAAAATTATTTTCGTTGCTACTTCATAACTGTAATTTTGCTACTGTTATGAATTGTAACATAAATATTTGGATATGCAGGATGTATTTAGGGGACCCCTGTGAAAGGGTCATTCGACCCCCAAAGGGGTCACGACCCACAGGTTGAGAACCGCTGTGTTAGAAGAATGCATTTCAGATTTATAGTAAGTTCCCCAGAGGTTTGGGTTTTTTTCTTACTGTGGTTAAATCATACGTTCACTTTTTATCTCTGCTCTTGAAATTTTGTTGTTGGATGTGTTTTATGTCCCGTCATTTGAATGGACAGAGCATTGGTGTTATCTGCAGAGGCAAGTAAGAGAAGGCAATTACATAGATGTGATTTTTTTTTTTAAGCCCACGTAAAGGGAAAAAAGGACGGATTTTACCTGGATTACAGACTTTTTATATTGATTCCGTTCCCTGGGTAACTGCTCAGTTTTTCATATAAACTTTCTACTTGTATAAAAACAAATAAATAAAACCAAAATCTTTTGTCCCTTTATAAAAGAAAGCAAAAAAAAAAAAAAGGCAGATAAGAAGATCTGTGTATAAGAAGAAAGGAGGAAGACATTTCTTTAGTCTTTCATCTCTCTTTTGTCTCCTTTTCCTTTTTTTTTTTTCTTTGCTGTTTTTGGCCGAGGCTGGGTTTGAACCCACCACCTCTGGCATATGGGGCCCGTGCTCTACCCCTTTGAGCCACAGGTGCTGCCCTTTTCTTTCTTTCTTTCTTTTTTTTTTTTTCTTTCACTGTCATTTCAATTTTTTTCCTCTTAGTTAATATTTGATATTTTCTTGACTTTATTTTTATATTCTGTATTAGTTTGCTGGAGCTAAAATAGTAAAGAAGTCACTGACTGGGTGGCTTGAGCAACATAAATTAATTAATTTTCTCACTGTTCAGGGAGCTGGAAGTCCAAGATCAAGGTGCCAGCACAATTGGTTTCTCTGAGGTCTCTCCTTGGCGTGCAGCTGGCCACTCTCCCGACCCCTCTTCCCATGGCCATCCCTCTGAGCATGGCTATCCCTGGTGTCTCTACCTCTTCTCTAAGGCAGTGGTTCTCAACCTTCCTAATGCCGTGGCCCTTTAATACAGTTCCTGTGGGTCGTGACACACAAGTTGAGAACTGCTGCTCTAAGGGCATCAGTGACACTGGATTAGGGCCACATGCTAAGGTCTCACTTTACCTCTTTAAAGACCTCATCTGCAAATATGGTTACATTCTGGGGATTGGAATTTCAGAATATGAATTTGGAGGCATTTCTTTACATTTTTATTGCCTATTGTCTTAGTCAGTGTGGGTGGCCATACAACACACCACACACTGTATAGCTTAAATAACAGAAATTTAGTTCTCATAGTTCTAGAGCCCAAGAAGTTCAATGTCAAGGTGCTGGCAAGGTAGGTTTCATTCTGTGGTCTCTCCTCTGGTCTGGTAGGTTGCCACCATCTCACCGTGAATGCACGTGGCCTCTTCCTTGTGCATATGCACGTGGAAAGATCTCTCTGATGTCTCTTGTCATAAGGGCTCAAATCCCACCAGTCAGTGTCCAGTCAGAAAAACAGAAACCATCTGAAATATTTAAAACAGAGAGGAATTTAATTCAAGAGTCAGTTACAAAAGTATAGGGAGGAGTGATGGAACAAAATGGAGAAGTCACTGAGAGATCGGGAAGCTGCCTCCATGGCTGGGTTGAGAGCTGATAAGCAGGTGCTTTCTGCATCTACTATTTGTGCTGAAATCACATTTTCGTTGCCAACCAGCAACCTAGGAGATTCCACTGGACCTGGTGGCTCATGCCTGTAATCCTAGCACCCTGGGAGGCCACAGCAGGTGGATCACTTGAGCTCAGGAGTTGGAGACTAGCCTGAGCCAGAGTGAAACCCTGTCTCTACTAAAAGTAGAAAAAGCAGCTGGGGATTGTGTCATGCAGCTACTTGGGAGGCTGAGGCAGGAGGATTGCTTAAGCCCAGGAGTTTGAGGTTGCCATGAACTAGGCTGATGCCACAGTACTCTACCTAGGGTGACAGAGTAAGACTCTCTCTCAGAAACAAACAAAAAAAGAAACTGCCTGTCATACTTTCAATTTGAATGGAGTTAAATTTTTAGATTAATTTAGGGAAAAGTTACCATTTTGTCTCGTATTGAGTCTTCTATCCACTGTCATAGGTTATCTCTCCATTTAATTGGATCATCTTTAATATCTTTCGATGAAATATAATTTTCTCCATAAAGATCAGGCTCATTTTTTGGTTACATTTATTCCTAGATGTAAATTTCCATTATAATTAGAAATGCCACGTTTCTAATAATTATATTTTCTGACTGCATATTGCTAGGATAAATGAACAGAATTGATTTTTGTATGTTGATCTTATATCCAGCAACATTGATAAATGTTTTTAATTCAAAAGTAAAAACACTTTCCTTATTGGAAGAAAAATTAGGCTTTTCATTGTGACAATTATTAAATATTCATCATACAAGAAGCTGAACATACTTTGTTCAGCATTTCTTAAAATATGCAGCCTTGTGGGTTTTACTTGGAAAATGGTGATGATATTTATTGATAATAGTCAGAACCTAGTCATAGTACATCATCGTTGCCTCTGATTGTAAATATTTCAAGGAGTACCTTGCCACAGCACTGATAAGTTCAAAGAACAAGATGCATACAGGTGGGTGAGTTTCAGGCAGGTGCCCGTGTTACTCATTTTTTTTGACTGAGGTCCCTGCATTAACTTGACTTTGACAGGCAGTGAAGCATGAGAGGCAGTGGAAGACTGTGAATGAAAAAGTTCTTCTCATGTCTATAATCCTAGCACTCTGAGAGGCTGAGGCGGGTGGATTGCTTGAGCTCAGGAGTTGGAGACCAGCCTGAGCAAGAGATAGACCCCATCTCTACTAAAAGTAGAAAAGTTAACTGGGCATGGTGGTGGGCACCCATAGTTCCAGCTACTTGGGAAGCTTAGGCAAGAGGACTGCTTGAGCCTAAGAGTTTGAGGTTGCTATGAGCTATGATGACACCACAGCAGTCTACCCAGGGCAATAGAGTGAAAAAAAGGTCCTCAGGAAAAAAAAAAAAAAAAAAAGGTCTTTTTGTTTAAGTAAATCAAACTTCCCCCACTATGGTCTTCTCATTTGAAAATTCAGGCTCCTAATACAATGTCCCTTTTAGGAATGTGGAGATTAAATGACATAATATATCTATGTCATTTAATGCCACCTTGCACAGGCCAGATATTTTATCAATACAATGCTATTTCCATTCTCTGTATACTATTCCACCACTTGTTAGGGGCCCTGTCCAGTATTGGTCTTGGCCAGTGGACATTTGGGACCATCTGTCAGTGCCCCATTATGCTGTGGCTGTCCTGTGGTGACTGTGCCCTACAACATATTGTTGTCTTGCCTTGTGGACACTGCGGTTTTGTTATCTGCAGATAAGTGCAATTTCTCTTGTGCTCTGGCAGTTAGTTTTGGTCCATGATTGCTGCAGGGAAGACTAACTCTGACACTAACGATGCTTGAACTTCAGGCCCCTTCCCTTCCACTAGCTGTTGTGAGGGACCTTGGTAATGGGTTCATTTGGTCCTAAGATTCTGTAAAATTTTATACATTTTACAAAAGTAAGATATAGTGACTATGGTCAATTCAGGCCACTCTGTTTTCCCTTCTGTCATATTTCCCCCCTCTGTTAGATGGCATCAAACGGTCATGGGCATTTTTTCTTCTATGATTTTATATATATATTGTACTTTAACGAGGCCTCTTGAAATTGTATGAACTTCAGACCCCACAAAAGCTGTGTCTATCCCCAAATCACTGTTAAAAAGTGTGTTGTTAGGGAAGTTCACACTCAAACGATGCTCTGAAGGTCTTCAGTGGAATGTTCGTTTCTGAGGACCTGCTTGTCCCCTTTCAAATATTTACTGAAAATGTATGAAATGCAAAGGGTTCAGTCTACGAACTGATGTCTGCAAAGGGGTACTTCACAAATTTCTTTAGATGGTGGAGAGGAGAGTATTCTTGTTTGCGATCGTGAAGGCTGACTATGGAAGCCAAAGTCTTCAGCAGCTTCCCCCAATGGAGTATCTAGGAGTGGTGGGTGTTAGTTGTCATATCTGAATTTGCCAGAAGTCAGGAATGCCTGTTATGTCTATCTCTAAAGTCTGCAGTGCACCAATATTTTACTGGGAACTGCTAGTTCTCCAAGCAAATTCATTTTTATCATTCATTCCCTGCCTTTTTCTGGGTTCACCTGCCCCATTAGACATTAAACCTTAGAAATCTTCGTGGAAGCTCCAAAAAGTAAACCTTGGAAGTCTTATTTTATGAGGAGGAAAGGGTTTGATTTGAATGCTGAACTATTTCTGTGTCTGAGATCAGGGCTACTTGCCAATGTACCAGAGACCTGAGCCACCTGGCTCACTCACCTTCCCTGCCTCCCAGTCCTAACCTGTTACTACTATGCATGTGGGAACCCCAGGCCCCCTGAGCCTGCCCTCTGCAATAGTCTTCTGAAGCATGCAGGTTCTGTTGGCATCAGGCCCTCTATTTCCTGGCAACCAACACACCAGCAAGGGTGACACACCACAAGCCATCAGCTCCCAGTGACATCAGAGCAGGAGGGGTGGGGTGGGAAGAACGTGCAAATTATGCTGCAGATACGAGGTTCTGGGGAACCACACAGCCCAAGTTAAAATGTTTCTGAAAGAGCATTGTGCATATGAAGTCCGACTCGCCTGCGGTCTCAGGCACATCACTTCAACTCTTTGTCCCTCAGCCACTCACCTATAAGGTGGCAACACTACATCCCACCAAATAGTCCCTGAGGCCCTTTTCTTCTCTCCCTCAGTGATACCAAAGCAGTTTTCCTATCAGTTTCCTGAATGATCCCTCATTCTAATCATATTGCTACAGCTCTGGTGTAAAAGAAAAATAAAGGACTTAGTAGTTTTACGCATATATAGATAAGCTTTCTTTCTGGGTTTCCTTTTTAAATACATCTGCTTATCTTGCTGTACAGAGGGAAGTAGAACCCTGACCTGGCCAGGGGGAGAAAGGGCCTTCCCAGACATCTTCTGTGGCTCCCACTGCTGGTTGAACCTGGTGCTCTGGTCCAGCCTGATCCCCAGCAATTTCACACTCTGCTTGTGCAAAAACCACCCCCTGACCACCCACTCTTTCCTCAGCTCACTTTGAACTCCCTGTCTTTGAGGTTTTGCTCACACCATTCTCCCTCCCTTCATTTCTCTCCTTCCTCTCCTTGGTTTATACAAATTCCACTGATTCCTTGGTGCTTTCCTCACTTGTCATCCTCTCCCCTGAGCCCACATGGGTCCATCATACTCCTCTCCCCTGAGCCCACATGGCTCCAACATACTCCTCTCCCTGAGCCCACATGGCTTCATCATACTCCTCTCCCCTGAGCCCACATGGCTCCACCATACTTCTCTCCCCTGAGCCCACATGGCTCTATCATACTCTTCTCCCCTGAGCCCACATGGCTCCACCATTCTCCTCTCCCCTGAACCCACATGGCTCCACCATACTCCTCTCCCCTGAGTCCACATGGCTCCAACATACTTTACTCCCATGAGCCCACATGGATCCATCATACTTTTCTCTCCTGAGCCCACATGGCTCCAACATACTTTACTCCCATGAGCCCACATGGATCCATCATACTCTTCTTCTCTGAGCCCACATGGCTCCATCATACTCCTCTTCCCTGAGCCCACATGGCTCCCCCACACTCCTCTTCCCTTAGCTCACATAGCTTCGCTATATTCCTCTCCCCTGAGTCCTCACAGCACCTCATGGCAAAGCCTGTGCTATTTGTTAGAGGACTGTCTTATCCTACCTTGTCCCCTTTCTCGAGTAATAAAACCTCTTAGAAATCTTTAAATCATTTCTACTGCCCTTGCAATATTTCTTGGGCAATGCGTTGGTTGATTTTTTTATAGTAGCTGCTCAATAAAATATGACACCACCTGTGCTATTGTGAAGTATATATTTTTTCATCGTCATCCAGGGGTTTTCTGAGAGTTCCTAAAAACGCTTGAAACCTCCAGAGTGACAAGAGTATCTTTTGTATGTTAATGATATGGCTGGTGGCCTCTAGGCAGCTTCAGAATGGCCACTGATCACCTGTAAAGACCTACCTCTCTGGGGAGGAGGGTGGGGTCTAAAGGTGAAGTTGATCACCAATGGCCAATGATTTAATCAATCACACCTAGTAGGCAAGCTTCCATAAGAACAAACAGAAAAAAGGACAAAGGAACTTCCAGATAGCTGAGCACATGGAGGTTCCTGGAGAGTGGCACCAGGTAGGGTGCAGAAGTTCTGCACCCCTTCCCACAGGCCTTGCCTATGTATCCCTGCCATCTGGCTGCCCATGTCTATCCTTTGTTAATAAACTGGCAAATGTAAGTAAAGTGTTTCCCTGAGTTCTTGAACCACTTTACAAATTGAACCTTAATCAATTGCATGTGAGGAGGTGGGGTGGGAACCCCGATTTATAGTCTGTTGGGCAGAAGAAGCACAGGCCACAAGCTGGGGCTTGTGACTGGCGTCTGAAATAGAGGGGCAGTCTCGTGGAACCTGGCCTCAACCTGTGGGATCTGATGCCATCTCCAGATAAGGTAGCTAATGTCAGAATTGAATTGAATTAGAGGACACCCAGCTGATGTCCACTAGAGAATTTTCAGAACTGATTGCTAAGCGCATGGGGAAACAGCCTCCACACATCTGGCCTCAGAAATGTTCTGTATCAAGTGACTATGAGAATGTAAGTATAGTAGGAGAAAAAACAGTTTGGTTTTTTCTCCCTTCTATCTCTTTATTCCATCTAACCAGGATTTTTTTTTTTTTTTTTTTTTTCCAGTGTTTGGCCGGGGCTGGGTTTGAACCCGCCACCTCTGGCATATGGGGCTGGCGCCCTACTCCCTTGAGCCATAGGCACCGCCATCTAACCAGGAATTTTAACTTATCAGAGCCTTACAACTATTTGCAAGGAAAATCTTAGGTCATTACCAATTTTCAGATGAGGAAGCAAACCCAGGAGTCATGTGACTTACTCAAGGTTAAACTTTTCAGACTCCTGACATTAAAAGTGCATGCTTTGTTTAAGAGCTTGAGCCTTGGAGTCTGATAGTCAGACTGGGCTTGATCACTTAAGATTCCCTGGGCCTGCCCTTGTTGTTTTGGAGTCTCAATTTCTTCTTCTGTAGAATGGGGGTAATATTAAGAGTGCCTACTTAGGGTAGTTGCTTGATATGGTGTCATACATGTGTCTAGCATGTAGTTAAATGTATATGACCAAAATATTATCAAACTTATTTGATACATCAAACCACCTGCTTACACACAAACTTGACTGTGACGTGTACAGTGCCAACTGCACAGTAGACACTTGGCAAATATTGGTTCCCTTGTGTGGGTATGTGGGCTAAAGAATCACTTGGGTCCTGGCCCAGATTATCTCCTGAAAAGGTTTTCTGGCTCTAATCAGGTCATCATCTTAGTGACGTTACTCTGCCCTCACCCACCCCCTTCCCCCCACCACAGTGGATGCAGCAGCAGGTACTGAACAGGAGACTGCAGATCTCTCTGTGCAACCACATGCAGCAATCAGTGACTACTTCTGGCTGAAACTTGCTGGAAGTTGGACAGGCTCACCCGATGTTTACTACACCTACAAGTCAGCTGGAAAAATCCCAGGCTGGCGGTGAGATGCAGTGCTGTGGCCCAGAAAGGGAAGGGCTGCCGGGAGGGATCAGCTCCCTGGGGCTGGGCAGTCACACAGCTTCCCCCAGTTCATGAGATGAGGTCACTTCCTCTTTTTTCCAGGGTAATGAGTGACAGAGACAGAGCCGTATGGGCCAGTGAGAGTAAGATTAGAGGGAATGTCCCTAATAAACTCCCCAATGGGAAGCAGTTTCACTTTACCCTGTCTCTTGGGGCATTGGACCAACCAGTCACTGGAAAACAAGTTTTGGTGCCAGAGCCTTCTGTGGGTCTCAAGACTGCTTTTCCAGTGGCAGGTACTTGAATCTTCCTGCTTTTGGCTCAAGGGTCTTTCTGTCCATACTCTGGGATTTGGGGGTGTGTCTTAACAGGGTCCGGGAACAGTGATTAACAGGTCACTATGCCAGGATGCACCCACCTTGGCAGCTCACCCCTTTCCTCCCTGGCAGCTGGTTATTCTTAGCTACAGACTGCTTTCCCTCTCCATTTATTAGGTCTGTTTTGAGAGAATTGTTGGACAGAGGAGGCCGATGTGAAATAGTGAACCCAATAAGGGCCTGGGTGGCTGCCCGCTGCCTCCTGGGAACACACGAGGGGCTGTGCTCCTTGGGCCTGTCCCAGCCCTGGCAGGCCTGCTCCCTCTCAGTTGATCGGCCCGTGGGACAGAAATCAGATTAACAAATGGCTGTGGAAATGCACAGACTGCTTGAGGAATAGAAATAACAAAATTAAACCTCATTGGAGGGCTTTAAAGTCACAAAGAACAGGAGATCTTCAGAACCGTTAGAGAAAGCCGAGACCGTCAACAGACTTCGTCCACAGCCCCTGCAGAGGGACTGCCCACCCCTCCAGAGGAAAGGCACCTCTGTGTGAGGGGGGCCTGGTTCGCTGCACGGCATGGCCACTGACTGCTCTTTGGACAGAGGCGGGTAACTGTGCTGAGGGCAGATTTATTGGTTGGCTTAGCCCAATTGGCTGGTCTGGGGTTGGAGGTCTGTCCAACAGGAGTAGCAGTGGCGAACTGAGACAGTTGCATTTTCTCTCTCCAGAGTTTAAACCTGAAGCACACACAGAGTTAGAGAGCACAAACAGATGAGAAAAGACAGGCAGGGAAGGAGGCAGAGGAGGAGGGTATGGGCAGGTGTTGAGCCTTCAGCAACTCTGTCCCCACACAGGTGCCAGTCTCAGGACGCCCAGCCCGGCTCCTGAACTTCCAATCGGACTATGACAGGAGCTCACGTTATGAAACAACCTCCGTGGGTCTGTCTTATCTGCCAACTAAAGGCACCAATAAGGAATCTCTCCGATCTGTTCTACAGATGAAGCTGTGGAGACTAGGAGACCAGGGGCCACTCACGGATTATAGAACCAGTCCAGGAAGGAATCCAGGTGTCCTGATCTGGAAGCATGCTCTTGGGAGGGTGGCTTAGGAGGAGGGTACAGGTTGGGGACAGTGACAGGAGCAGTGACCAAAGACATGATGAGTTCAGTTGCTTCAATTTTCTGTCATGTCCTTATCCATAAAAGCACATTTGTGAACAGAGTTTTCAGTTGCTCAGCGGTCATGCCCACTCCTGGCTGCTCCTCAGGTAGCTTCTGGAACAGAGACCCCCCCCAGCTCAGGCCACCAACCTTCCCTGGTTGTGCCCACAGGAAAATAGGTTAGGAAAGGAGGCAGAATGAGTAGAAGTCTCCCCCAGATACAGACCTGCTAATTCACCGTGTGTTCTACAGGCAAATCCAGTCCAATTCTGTGCTAACAACTAATAGCCCACAGAGACCTTGCTGCCCCTATCCCAGTATTTAAAGAAAGACAGCGTAGAGATGTTCTCTTTATCGCACAGGGGACACCAACAGGGCCAGGAGTGAGTGGGGGCAGGTTAAGAAAAATAGAAACACCAACAGGAGTGGTGTTTATCTGAGAAGCTGAAGCCCTGAGAAGGAAGGGACTGTAAGGGCCAAACTTTGACAAAATAAACCTGGAGTATAGTCACCTGTCCCTCCTCACAGGCCCATGGACATGGCACGGATTGCAGTGGTTGGGGCAGGCCTGGTGGGGCTTTCCACTGCGGTGTGCGTTTCTACACTGGCCCCCCGATGCTCTGTCACCGTCATCTCAGACAAGTTCAGTCCTGACACCACCAGTGACGTGGCAGCTGGGATACTTATTCCTCATGCTTATCCAGGTGAGAAAGATTTCCGCTCTTCTGTCAGAGATGACAGATGTCAGGTGGAATGATGTTGGTGGAATTCTGCCAACAGAGATAGCTGGCTGTTGTGGAAGTGCAACGTGCAGTTTTAACATCCTGTTGGGTCACCTCCTAGGAAAGGATCAGTTATGCCACAGGACAAAAACAACATCAAATCTTAGCAGTTTAGAAAGCAAAGGTTTGTCCTGCCCATGGGGCACGTGCGTTGAGCATCAAGGGCGGGGCTTGCCATCCAGGCACCCACGTCTTGAGGGAGCTCCGAGGCTCTCGGCCTCAAGATAAAATGCTCTGGTCAGGAAGTGACTTTTAACACTTCTGATGGCAGCTCATTGGCAGAGCTAGTCACGTGTCACCACCCTTCAGGAGGAGGACAGCAAGTGCCATTCTTTGACACTCCCAGAAGGTACAGCTGAAGCACTGGATGACCAGCGCTAAGGACTGAACGATGGGGCTCTAAGTCTTTAAGAAATTACTTGTAATGGACTGAAATAATCCTAAGTTCTAAGTGAGTATAAAGACAATTGGTGAGTGTGTAGTTAGGCCTGAAGATGCACTGATTTTTTAACACACCCACCCATTGTTTGCATTCTGTATTCTGCACATTGAGAGGAGGAGGAAATGGCATTAACCAAGGTCACATGGCAGCTAACTGGGTTTATACTCATTGGCCCCACTTCCTCATTTACACTCTCTTTTTTCCCTTTAGTTTTAGTTGTCATTCTTTATCAAAGTTATACAAGGTGGACATAAAGTTCTTATGCAATTTTAAATTACACACGAACTTCATGGCCGCCCTATATATGCTCGTATTTTACATAGTCAAGTAATTTACAACGTTGATTACAAAAAGCAACAATCTGGAATAAGAGAATTGCCTTGTCCTTTCAATTTGGAAACTCAGGTTCTTCAGTCCAGGAAGCAGTCTTTGGACTCAGTCGTTAAATTCCTCCTTCTGACACCTCTGTCTCTCTTTCTGGAATTGCTGGCATAGGGAGCCTCCTGGACTTGGGGCCTCCAATTCTTTCAGCTTTTCCCTTCTGCTATGTTTCTCTCTTTCTCTTTATTTTGCTATCTCAGAGATTTTCTCAATTCTATCTTTTTCCTCACTATTAAATTTATTCTTTCTCCCCTTTTAATTAATTGATCAAATTTTTGAAACACAGTCTCTCTCTGTTGCCCAGGCTAGAGTGCAGTGGCAACTCAAATTCCTGGATTCAAGCTATCCTCCTCCCTCAGCCTGCCGAGTAACTGGGACTACAGGCACCAGCACAACACCTGACTAATCTTTCTATTTTTATTTTTTTATTTCTTTATTAAATCATAGCTGTGCACATCAATGCAATCATGGGGCACCATACACTAGTTTCATAGACCGTTTGACACATTTTCATCACACTGGTTAACATAGCCTTCCTGGCATTTTCCCAGTCATTGTGCCAAGACATCTACATTCCACATTTACTAAGTTTCACATATACCCTTGTAAGATGCACCGCAGGTGTAATCCTACCAATTCCCCTCCGTTCCCCCCCCTCCACCCTCCTTCTCCTCCCTTTCCCTCTTCCCCCTATTCTTAGGTTGTAACTGGGTTATAGCTTTCATGTGAAAGCCATAAATTAGTTTCATAGTAGGGCTGAGTACATTGGATACTTTTTCTTCCATTCTTGAGATACTTTACTAAGAAG
>CAUYPK010072597.1:0-20739 GCA_963574355.1 Loris lydekkerianus | reverse complement strand
GTGAAGAATAATAGTTAGATTCTTGGTTAATGAGCCAGTGATATTGGACCTTGACCTGATTTAACTGCCTCTAACCTTTTTTTGGGGATACAGGGCCCAAAGGTGAAGGGTAAATAAGGGTAGCAGGGGAAGAAGGTAGGGTGAAAAACAATGTAGGCCCGTCCACAGGGATAATTGTGGAAGGTTAACATAAAGCCTGGACTTTACCTGTAAACTAATCAAAACCCTACAGTTTTTGGAAGATTTGATGGTGTGGGTAAAGTATTTTTTAAATACTATTTATGCAGTATTCTAAGGGATAGAATGAAGAAGAGAAACACGGCAAGTCGGGAGACCACATACCTTCCTCTTGAAAATGTTATTGGTTCCCCTCTGTATTATGTCTTACATAAACACCTGTAGCATATTTGAATTTCAAAGAGATGAAACTGAAATTTTAGAATGTAAATTCATTTCCCTTCACTCCACATGTTTTGTCAGAGTCTCCATTACAGTGTTGGAGGAATATTTACTCCTTATTACTGTTCAATAACTCATTTCAGATATAAAACTCTCAAAATCAGGATTCTTCTGCTCCCTTCGTTTCCACAGAGCTAAGTCCATGTTCCAGAGAAGCCTGGTATATTATTAGCACATCGTGACTAGCAAGAGAGGAGGTCTGTGTTCATACTAACACAGCAGCTACTATGATCCGTGTAAGAGGTCATTGTTCATCTGTATCTGTATCTCTCTTTGAAGTCCTGGCTTTTTTGTAGAGTCTGACCCTGTGGTCTTACCTCACATTTATGTGATACAATCTTGCCTTTACCACAGTGCATCTTCCAGTCTTTCTCAGACACTTTTAGGGTCTTAGAGCAGATTCTCAACCTGTGGGTTGTGATCCCTTTGGGACTCACCTAAGACCATCGGAAAGCACCTATTTCTGATGGTCTTAGGATAACAGTAGCAAAATTACAGTTATGAAGTAGCAACGAAAATAATTTTATGGTTGAGGGTCACCACAACGTGAGGAACTGTATTTATTAAAGGGTTGTGGCATTAGGAAGGTTGAGAACCACTGTCTTAGAGAAATTGGAAACTTACACATAACCCCCCATGTCAGTTTGAGGCCCAAGTGCCCCACTTTGAGGGGTGAAAGGGAAAAGATAACAAGTATTGTCTCAGCATCTCAGTCTGGATTCTTTATTTGGCCTTACTATGCTGCTGTACAAATTTCTGTGCAGGCTGTACCCCGGCAGGTGAAATACAGGTTTGCTCCATTCTGGGATATTTCCAAACCCATCGAGGGTTTCTATCTCTTGTTCTCTCACCTGGACACATCTCCTTTTTGGAATTCTCAATGTATGGCTGAATAGAGTGAAGAATTAAACCAATTAATATATGTTTATGACAAAGAGTTTTAGGGGAATGGCTTGATTTACCTAGGTATTTTAATTACTTTAGCTTTTACTCTATCTCATTGGAGATACAGTAGAAACAATGTTTCGGGGTAGGTTTCCTGGAAGGTGCAATCTGCTCAGTTAATTTAAAGCACCCTATTCCCCATAAAACTCCTTTAAGCTGACAATGTTAGGGAAAGTGCTGTAATGTCTTTCAATCATGGAATCACAGAATCTTATTCAAGAGGGCTTATTAATGCAGCACTATTGATTTACAAAAGAAGGATTCAAGTTCCTGAGAAGTTTTTCTGAATTGCTGACACACACGTAACTAATGGAAAAATCAAATATTAAATCCAAGTTCTCCTGCCCCTAGGTCCAGTTTTCTTTTACTGTGCTTCCGTGTCATTTCTAGTCTAAGGAATGCTGCATACTTAATTACCACTATTTTCTTTTATCGCTAAGCCTGTTGACTTCATGCTTTGTTACCTTTTCCAGCAAACATTGATATTCCTTTTGCTAGCTCCCCAACAAATTGTTTACAGGTTCTTCTGTAATCTTTTCCCTTATTATGATAGTATTTTGTGACCACATGTCAAGGTCAAAGAATATAGAGCCAAATCACAACATATTTAGTCAATGTATCATATAGTAATCTGGTATGTGAGAATATCTACATCATAGAATACTTAAAAAATCAACCTGTCACTGGTCATTAGAAGGAGATAGTGGTAATGCTGATACTGGAATTTTATCTTCAGTAGGTTCTTGGTCTTGGTGAGTCAAAGAATCCATGGACCACTGATAAGTGGTAAGACAGGATTTATTTTACAGAAAAGAATACAAAAACACTGAAGCTCCTGGCAGAGAGAAACAACCCAAGTCAGGGGAAAAAAGCTCTGTTTTCCGCTCTCTCTCTGCCTGGGCTCTTTGTCTAGGGGTTTATATAATCACATGGGCCCTTTGTAGTTGCATTAGGCCAAGACTTGGAACAGACAAATGGATAAGGTTTCTTCTACTAGGGTGAGATGAAGGAGCGCATTTATGAATGGATAGAATCCTTTTCATTCCCAGGCCTAGGAAACTTACATGAAATTGACCAGGCCTAGGAAATAGGGGGTTCCCTGTTCAGCAGCAAGTTCAAGGGGAGGGAGACACTAAGGTGCTGGTATCTCCCCAGCAGTTGTTCGGCCCCTCCCCCCTCCAACCCCCTGACTCCTCTGCCAGCTACAGCCACACCACCACCACAACCAGGGTGGAGTGGCAGGTCCTCCCCTCAGCTCAGTGAACTGGCTGGGGGCACCTGTCCTGTATCAATGCCTTACTCCCCCTGTCTTCTGTGGTGCCTGGCTTAGCTGATTGATCCAGGAGTGGAAATGTTGATGTCCTGAAGTTTCACATTATATGTCTAAGAGAGCATCTGTTTTCATTTATCTTACTTAGTACTCTGTGAACCCTTTTCATTGAATAACTGTTGTTTCCCTCGAGCAATGGGGAATTTTCTCATATTATTGTTCTTCTTTTAAAAATAATTTCCTCTTCTTCTTTCTTTCTTTTTTCTTTATAATAGGATGCCAAAACTCATTACCTTCAAACAGCCTTTTAATTTTCCTCATGATTTTGTAAGTCAGGGATTTTGGAAAGACTTGGATAGGTAATTCTCACATGGGAGTTCTAACACTGTTGCAGTGACATTTCAGCAGGTACTGCGATCATCTGAAGGCTCAGCAGTGGTGCTGGCTGCCAGCTGGAAGCTCAGCAGAAGCTGTCACCTGGAGTGCACATGTGTGGTTTTTTCCTGTAGCTTGATTTCTTTCCTTAGAAATTTGTTGAATTTCCTAAGCTCTGATGCCCTCCCCCATCAATCCATTGGATGGTGGTTTTATATTATGACTTTGGACTATCTCTTTACTATCACGTGTTTGTAAGTTAACATTTTAGTTACGAAAACGTCCACTAATGTTTCAACTCACTGAATTTTCATGATGTGAACACATTTATGTAACTAGTACCTAGATCAAGATGTAGAACATCCCCAGTACTGCAAAAACCCTCAGTCCTAGTATCACTACCAGAACTCCTTGTTTCAAACACCATACATTAACTTTGCTTGCTCTTGAATGAATTTTAACGGAATCATATGGTGTGTATTCTATCCCTGGCTTCTTGCTTGACATGTTGATTTTTGTCTCCTTGTTATACTCTCTGTGGTGTAAAATGCAATAATTTAATTGTCTATTTTACTGCTAATGTTCATTTCTCTCAGTTTCTGGCTTTTTTTATAAATAGTACATCTATAATTTAGTTCTTGATTCTAATAGATTATCCGTACATTCTTTTGGATTTTTTTATCTATTCAATTCTTTTGTCAGTAATGACTTTTGTAATTATATGAAGTTTTGGGCAGCAGAAAATATAAATGTGTTACTTAGATTGCCTTCTTGCACCAGAAATCTGGAGAGTATGATTTTACACGTAGATAACATTACTAAACTCTCCTTCAGAAATGTTCTATCAGTTTGTCTTTTTAACAGAACATGAACAGTTTATTTGTCTAGTTTCTCTGATACTCTATACTTTTCTAAACTTTTAACCTTTGTCAATCTCTTACTCAAAAATGAAATTTAAAAATATTGTAATTGATTATTGGAAATTTGCATTTCTTTTGTAAATTGCCTTATTGCATCCTTGATCACTTTTCTTTTGATGTGTCTTATGAATTAAGATTATATATGAAGTACAAGAAATACAACATACCACAACTTACATAGGTAAGGCTTGATATTGTGATTCTACAATTTTTTCATGACATTCTTGGCATGTGGCTTTCATGTCATAATTGCCCCCTTATTATTAGATGCCTCTTTTACTTCCAGCACCAGAAGGAGCTGGGGTAAAAGTGGTAAAGCCTTAGGCCATTTGTGCCTCCTCCAGTTTGAAGTTTTCTCTGAAGCTTTGATCTTTTTTCATGTCCACCTTATTATTCAAAACTAGGTCATGTAGTGACCCCTCACTGATGTGGAATAGGGAATGTTCCCATAGACAGTGAAATTGCCACTTCTGACAAAATCAGTAAATAAAGAAGAGTGGATATTACATAGGTAACAGCAAAATTTTGCATTCTATACCAATTTGATTACCTAATACTCGTGTGTGTCTTTTCATATGTAGAACAAACAGATTTACCTTCATCCCAGGGAAATGTGCCATGTGAGGCATCCTGTGGTCTGGTGAACTATAAACTAAAAGAAAAGCATCTGTCTCTGACACATCTGATATACATTATAGATTAGCAATCATATTTTAATAACTTTAATTATTATTCCAATTCAGAAAAGGGGATAACGGGAAATCACAATAGTAGCAATTTCCCAGCAAATATCAAAACCTTTGTAGCTAATCAAGGGGCACACATGGGCACAAAGAGATGTAAAGGTCATAGGAAATCAAGAAGGGGGAAGAGGGAGGAGGAGAGAGATAAAAACCTATCCCTTGGGTACAATGAACACTATTTGGGTGATGGATGTGCTAAAAGCCCTGACTTGCACATTATAAAAGGTATCAATGAAGCAGAAACATTTTTGTCTCTTTAATATTTTGAGATATAAAAAATTTAGCTGCCCTAAGAGCTCAATAGGTGCCGAAAAATTCCTGACTCTTAAGTTAGACTTTTACATATTTGCACTTTTCCTTTTTTTCTTGTATTTATTTATTTATTTATTTCAGAATATTGTGGGGGTACACAAATTTTGGTTGCATAGTTTTTTTGTACTTACTGAGTTGAAGTTATAAGGGTGCCCCTCACTCAGTGTGCATTGTACCTGCTAGGTGTGAATTTACTAATTCCCTCTTTCCCCCTCCCACCTGCTATATTTTAATTGAGTTGTACTTCCATATGTGAAAATAAGTGTTGATCAATTAGTCTCAATTTGGTATTGGGAGCATGTGGCATTTGTTTTTCCATTATTGTGATACTTCACTTAGAAGAACGGTCTTCAATTTTATCCAGGTTGTTACAAAAGATACTAGATCACCATTACTCCATGGCATACATATACTACATTTTATTACCATATATACTCGATTATAAGCCGAGTTTTTTTGGCACAAAATTTGTGCCAAAAAACCTGAACTTGGCACAAATTTTGTGCTGAAAAAACTCGGCTTATACTTGAGTATATACGGTAATCCATTCATGTATTGGTGAGCACTGGGTTGTTTCCACATTTTTGCAATTGTGAACTATGCTATTTTAAACATTTGACTGCATGTGTCTTTTTGATAAAATGACATTTTTTTTCCCTCTTTGGGTAAATACCTAGTAGTGAGATTGCAGGATCAAGTGGTAGGTCTACTTTAAGTTCTTTGAGGTATCTCCATACAACTTACCACAGACATTGTATAAATTTTTAGTCCCACTAATAATGTATAAAAGTTCCTTTCTCTCTGTATCCACACCACCATCTGTTGCTTTGGGACTTTTTGATAGAGATATTCTTGCTGGTGTTAGGTACTATCTCAGTGTGGTTTTGGTTTGCATTTCCCTAATGATTAGGGATGTTAAGCAGCTTTTCATGTGTTCCCTGGCATTAGACTATCCTCATTTGAAAAGTTTCAGTTCAAACTTTTCAAATGAAAGATTTTCCCCACTTTTCAATGGGTTGTTTGTTTTCTTTTCTTGTTGAATTGCTTGAGTTCTTTATAGATTCTGCTTATCAGTCCTTTATCAGATGTATAGTATGCAAATATTTTCTACCATTCCGAGGGTTGGTTGTTCAGGGTTGTTTATTTGCTCTGTTGATCACGTCCTTGGCTGTGCAGAAGCCCATTCAATAAATGGTGCTGGGAAAATTGGATAGCCACATGTAGAATACTGAAATAAGATCTGCTCCTCTTACCATTCATGAAAATTAGTTCATGATGGATAAAAAATTTAAACATAAGACACAAAAATATAAAAATTTTAGAAGAAAATTTTGGAAAAACCCTCATAAATATTTGCAGGTACCAAGGCAAAGGATTTATGAAGAAGAGCCCAAAGCAATTATAGAAACGACAAAAATAAATAAATGGAACTTGACTATATTTTCATTTTTTTAATTTGAATGGCTTAAGGACAACATAAGTATTACAAAAGCATTCGATACTTACTGACTTTACAATTTAATAGTATATTCTTTTGTCTATTCTTCTAGCAGTTCATTTAAGAATAAATGTATACTTCATTAGCAATAGGCGAGGATCAGTCAACTTCAACAAATAAAAATTGCTTTGTTAAAAAACAAACAAGCCTTTGGGGCAGTCAAAGCAAAGACTTGCTGCCTTAGCAGTGACATAAGCTCCTTGGTAATGACTCAGGTCTGTTTCACTAGAAGCAGAGCCTGGAGATGATGATTTTTATGCCAGTCGTTTATTAACAGAGCATCCTTAAGAGAAACCTGAAAGGAAGTGAGGGAAGTAGGATGGCCAGGGATGCAGCTAGGTGAAGAGATAAATTCAGTTCAACTCCAGGCTTAAGTTCATTCCATACGGAGTACAGGAATACAAATGCACAAAGGGTTTGTTCTACCTCAAAGCAAGAGGGATAGGCTTTTATTCCTATAACAGTGAGCCATTAGCTGCTGGCCACCACATAGCTGCTGGGCTCTGTGTTGCCCAGGCATCTCTAAGGTAGGTGGCTGTGATTGGCAGAGAGCAATTCTTTGGGGAAGGACACAGTTGTGAGCCACTAGCAACCACCAGTATGTATTGCTGCTGTGTCTGGAAGAAGAGATCTGGGCAGGTACCAAATACATCAGATAGCCAATCTGGCAACTCCTGGTTCTTCTCTCTGGAGTGGTTCTCAACCTGAGGGTTGCGACCCACAGGAACTGTATTAAAGGGCAGTGGCATTAGGAAGGTTGAGAACCACTGCTCTGGAGGATTTCTCTTATCTTTTGTCCTGTTTGGCTTCTGATTCTGCTGTGTGTGTGTTTGGGGGGGGGGAGGGGGGGTCAGGGGAGAGTTCCTGCTTGCCCAGTTTTCCTATTGCCTTTTCCAAGGTGGGCTTAGGGGAAAATATCATTTCTTGGCATTCCTCAGCTTTCTAAGGCTTCTTTCCATTAGTACAATCTGGGAGACTTAGAGATAAATTTAAAAATCATAAGCTATTGTAGCCAGCCCTGGGGTTTTCTTAGCAAAGAAAGCTCCATAAAAGCTTTCTATTTGATTCCAGTCATTTCTGTGTATAAATGGCTACTGTTAGGATGTTTCCAATACGTTATATTTAAGCATGATGATCAGATGGTATTATTTACTGACATCATCACCAAGTCACAACTTTTGGAGTATTAAAGGGTATTTCGAGTCTTTGACAATGGAATTTACTGTACTCTTCTATTCATTATAAAACTGAGAAACAGAGATTAAGTGCGTGGTATCACACTACACACCTGTGTAGATAGGTTCAGTTCTTTTTCCTCAAGGTTGGATGTTTTGACTATATTTGACATCAATATCTCAGCAAGAAATAATTATAATATTAATGATAGCTTATTTTTATTGAATGTTTAAAATATATTATGGTTGTTATTCTAAATACTTCCCATAATATTTTTATCCTTCCAAGAAATATTTAAGAAACTTTCAAAGATCACATGGTTAAAAGAGTGGAAGTGTCTAAGACTACATGTAAGTAGTAGAGAAATATTATTCTTTTAAAGTTAGACTCCCTAATTTAAGTATCATTTTCTCAGTTTCCATAGCCATTTTTTTTCTATAAATACACTTCATCTGGTTTCTCACCTGCCCCATATCATAATTGCCTCAAATCAGAGCTATTGAAACTGCAAGTTTTTGTATTTTCCATCACTGTTATTACCTTATTTTTAAGTCTCCTTTTCTGTCTAGATCAGGAAAATGTTAATTTACCATTTAAAAAAGAAATCAGTCTTGCTTAAATGTTTCTCTTTATAGTATTTGAACTCCCTTTCAATATTAATATTATTTTTTTCTGGGTCTCATTTCTCCCTTCCCCTTCTCAAGATTGCATCTGGGTCAGGGCAGAAACTTACCTGTCATTATGTCTGTGGGGTGTTACTTTTCTTCCTGTCCTTTGGGCCTGCACTGAGCTCATGGGTACAGAATTCCAGGGCATCTTATCCTGAGGTCTGCTGAAATATGACTCATCATCTTATTGTTCTGGACAGGGTGCTGACTTGACACCCATTGCTGAAGCCTGTGGTCCTACCCCAGCCTTCCAACTTTCCTGGCCCCACTTTCTGGCCCTCTGGTGTTTTCATCCTGACTCTGTGGCACTCACCAGATCCCCTGTACCTCTGCACTCTGCCTGGTGTCCCAGGGCCCCACTCTGAGACCTGAACACAGGTGGTGAGCCAGCGAGTGCTGCCACAGGAGGATTCCCCTGGATACCACCCCCTTGCACTAACTTGGAACAGTCAGAGAACTGAGGGACTGCCAGGGGGCTTTTGGATAGTCTCTAAGTTACCTGCAGTCTCTGTCTGTGTTTCTATCATGCTTCCTTCTGCCCTTTTTAGGAACCCAGGCAGTATCTTCACACAAATGCCTCCCCTCAAGTTCCTGCTGTAGCACGTGGGTACATTTCTCATTATCTTCTCTCTAGAGCATTACTTATAGTAAACCTCCCTTTTTAGATCTTTAAGCTTTACTCTTAATTCATAAAAGGTAGCTGTAAAATTTAGGAGATTTTTTTTTTTTTCTCACACACATTAAATCCAAGATTTCAAGGCTCCCTGTAACTACTGACAAATATTTCAACTCTTAGAACCTAAAGAATAAAATAATGTCATCTTTTTAACATGGGCTAACATTTTCACAATTTTGTTTCTAACATATTTTCCATCCTCAAAGTCTCTGTCTCCCCAAATACTTCTGTATCTTTGTTCTTGCTTATACCATTTACCTCAGTGTAAATGCCAGTATCTCTTTGCTTTCTTCATCTAATCACATTTCTCTCCTTAGCAAAGCCATTTCTGGCCTCTCCTCTTTAGCTTTCATTATACCTTTCTCGGCTGGTTTGCCTTGGACCCTTATCAATTCCACAATCCTCTCTATCATTTTATTTTCCTCTCTTATCCCCTCTTTTTTTTTTTTTTTTTTTGAGTATTTTATTTATTTATTTTTTAATTAATATGAGGGTACATTTTTAAGTTACATTGTTCTCACTTCCAGGGTAAAGTTCCATTTGTAGAAGAGCCCCTCATCCAGGGGATGTGTTATACACCCTCACAGTGTGCACATTAGGGGTTCAGATTTGTAGCCTGCAAGTGATATGTTCTACCTTATAGCCTGGGTGTGTAGCAGTTTGTCTCATCTAGGTTCGTGTAAGTGTGCTCTAGGATTCTCCGTTATGCCTGTACGATAGCAAAATTGCCTGGTGACTCATTTCTCAGAACAAATCACCATCCTTAAGCAACACATGACTGTATCTATTTCTCCTGTAGGTATCTCACAATGTTTAAAGCTGAAGTTCCATGTACAAAAGTGGAAAATGGATACCTGTCCTTTTTATCTTGTTTTTAAAATGTTTTTATTAAAACATAACTGTATACATTAATACATTTATGTGGTACATCTTAGTTCAATTCTGATGGGTCCTGCTGAAAAAATTGGCAACAAACAAGAAGAATTTGGATATAGGAAATTCTGATTCATGAGAAGAACAAAATGCTAATGCTCTTTAGGTAAAGGTCAGTAGAAGCATGTAGGTATAAAACCTATCTCATCTGCCCAGGGGTTAGAAGGAATAACATGATGACTCATTCATTTGTGTTCTATTTCACTTTTTTTCTTTAAAATCATTTTTGTTCTTGGTTATAAATGTAATAAATGTTTATTATCAAAGAAATGAAAAATCAAGAACTATAAAGAGAAAAAAACCAATCCACTGTCCAGAAATAATCCACCACCCAAAAATAATAACAGCTACATTTTATAATTACATTTTATTCTGACATTTTTTATGCATACATATTTAATATGTGTTTATTAATTTATATGCTTCCCAGATGGTGTTCACTGAACCTATAAGTTAGGTCTTCACTTATCCTTTCCTCCTTACACTGCTTGATGTACATTAAATTTTACTTCCTCTAAGAATATATGAGCTCTTCAGTTTGTTCCAATTTAATAGTGAGTGCATGTGGTGGTTTTCTTTTTTTTTTTTCCTTTTTTAGATACTTAACTTAGGATAATGGTTTCCAGTTCCATCCAAATTTTTGCAAAGGCCTTAAAAGACCTTAATTTTTCTTTCTTCATGGCCGAATAGTATTCTACAGTATACATACACCATGTTTTGTTAATCCACTCATAAATTGATGGGCACTTAGGTTGATCCCACACCTTTTCAACTGTGAATTATGGTGCAATAAACGTTTGATTACAGGTGTCTTTTTGATAAAATGACTTCTTTTCTTTTGGGTAAATGCCCAGTAGTGAGATTGCTGGATCAAATGGTAGGGCCACTTATAGTTCTTTGAGGAATCACCCTATTGTTTTCCATAAAGGTTGTACTATTCGCAGTCCCACCAACAGGATAAAAGTATTCTTTTTTCTCAGCATTCATATCAGCATCTGTTATTTTTGGACTTTTTAATAAAAACCATTTAACAGGGGTAAGATGATATCTCATTATTGCTTTAATTTGCATTTCCCTGATGGTTAGTGATGTTGATTTTTTTATGTTAATTAGCAATTCATTCATCTTCTTTTGAGAAGCTTCTGTTCATGTCTTTTGCCCACTTTCTGATGGGCTTGTTTGATTTTTTTTCTTGCTGATTTGCTTGAGTTCTTTGTAGATTCTGGTATTTAGCCCTTTAGTGAACGTATAGCTTGTGAATATTTTCTCTCATTCTGTAGATTGTCTATTTGCTCTACTGATTATTTCCTTGGCTGTACAAAACCTTTTTAATTTGATCAAATCTCATTAATCAATTTTTATTATTGTTGTGATTTCCATTGAGATCTTCTTAATAAATTCTTTGCCTCGGCTGATATCTAGAAGAGTTTTCCCAACATTTTCTTCTAAGATTCTTATTGTTTATGCCTTATATTTAAGTCATTTATCCAGCTTGAATTAATTTTTGTGAGTGGTGGATATGGATCCTCTTTCCTTTTTCTACACGTGGCAATCTCATTTTTTCAGTTCTATTTATTGACTATGAATTCTGTTTCCCAGTGTATATTTTTTTTTATCTGCTTTGTCAAAGATCAATTGTGGATGGCTTTATATCTGAGTTTTCTATTGTGTTCCATTGTTCTATGTCTCTATTTTGTGCTAATAGCATGTTTTCTGTTACTATAACCCTGCAATCTAGTCTAAAGTATGTTAATGTGGTTCCACATCACCAGGTTTCAAAGCTGCAAATGCTGGCTTGGGTGTAGAGAGACGGGAACACTCATGTTCTGTTGGTGGGACTGAAAACTAGTACAGCCTTTATGGAAAGAAGTATGGAGAATCCTCAAAGAACTAAATGCGAACCTTCCATTTAATCCTGCAATACCATTATTAACTATATACCCAAAAGAAAAGGAGCCATTTTATCATAAGAACATTCTATAGCAGTTCCATTCACATTTGCAAAGATGTGGTAACAACCTAAGTGCCATCAACCCACGAATGGGTTAATGAACTGTGGTATGTGTATACCATGGAATACTATTCAGCCATAAAAGATGGAGACTTTTTACCTGGAAGGATTTGGAGAGCATTCTTCTAATACAAGTATCACAAGATTGGAAAATCTGGCATTTCATGTGCTCAATACTAAGTTGAACTAGTAGATTGATAACTATAGACCCAGATGAGAGAAAAACTCAATCAAATTCAAGAAATTGGGGAGGGACCTTAGTAAGTTTCCACCTAACTGGTATAATGTAGGGATATATGGCATGCTCCCTGGGAGAAGAACACAACCACTTCTCAGACTTTACAAACACAAGCAATGTAATCTAATCATATACTGTCATGTCAATCTGAAATTAAAAAAATTTTCAGAAGTATATTATGTTTTAAATTTCACACTAAAAAAAGAAATTCAGGTAATGTGATGACTCCAGATCATTAAAATTTCTTGTTATCATTACTTTTAGTGACTGTAGGGTATCTTATTGTATGGATGTACTATAGTTTATCTCATTATTCTCCCTTTCTTGACATTTTATATTATTTTCAAGTTTACTGCTGTCCTTAACTCTTTGATGAGTTACCTATATATTTGATCTCATGTCCAATTATTTTCTTCAAATAAAGTCCAAGAAGTGAAATTGCTGTGAATAAAGATGGGATTCATTTTTCTTTGCCTCTGCTAAGATCTAATCTTTCTTATCCAGTTTGATCTGGGATTAATCAGAAAAAAAAAAGCATGAGTGGCTTAAATTCAGCAGGCCTTTTTACTATAGATTTTTTTCCTCCAAAAATTGTCAATAACTTGTCTTTTAAAATTAATAGCTTTTACTCAACTTCCTTTCTGAAACTCCTTCAAAGATATATGCTTCTTTACATGCTATTTTCAGAGTCCTCCCCACAAGCACAGTGAATCTCATTTCCTGCCTATGAGAGTGCTATAGAATTCTGATATGGATGAACCCAGGGAGACAGCTCACTGTCAGGGAATGACATCATTAGCATTCTCCTTGGACCTCTAAAGAGAATAAAATAAATCAATTCACACTATTGAATATTTCAGACATTATACAATGTTCTCAATATCTGTGCATTTTAGATAAAAGATGTAAATAGAGATCACATATTTGTTTTAATTTTTGTTTTTAATAGTTTTCTCTGTCACAGGTGGTACTCTTAAATACATTTTGAAACCAACTAATTTGATACTTCTTAGTGAAGTACTAAGTTTGTTAAATGTCAGACAGAGCCTCAGAGCATAGAGAAAACAAAACAAGTTTCACTTGTTGAACAGCAAACTGGTAATAGACTTAGAAGTCTAAAAAAAGACTTGGGTTCTTTTATGTGTAGTAATATCAATTTAAATAAATGAAAAATAACAATAGAACATAAATTTTAGGTAAGATTTTTAAACCCATTGCTCAAAATGAGTTGTGGAACTTTTGGAAAAAAATTCTTGAGCTTCCATTCCAAAGATTCTAATTTTTTCTACTCAGGCAGGGTTTCTATGCTCTATTTTAGTTGTTGTTGTTGTTTGTTTTTTTAAGGAATGATTTCCAAGTAATTCTGATGACCAGTTGGGTTCTGGACTCACTAATCTAAGTATTATAGTGTTTACTCTTCACTGCTTTTTAAAGAAAAATACTATTTTATTCTTCGGAAAATGAGCATAAAATGTAACACACAGTGCTCAACTGACTCACAAATGAGCCATCTTCTCTTATAATTCTAAAGGAATTTAATAAAAGCTTGTGCTCCTGCTGTCTCTTTATCACCTCCTTCTCTTTAAAAAATCCTCTTAGGAAATTTGCGAGAGCATGATTCATTTTTCACCCAGCTTCAAAAGAAAACTTTTTAATCTTTGTCTTTCACTTCCAGAGTAAAGTTTGATTGTTTTAGGGAATCAGAAAACCATAATAGATTCATTCCTTCATCCCCAGGAATATTTCAGAATAACAGGCCCTATTTTCTTTTTAATCTCATTTGTGCTATATTTTGTTCTATTTTTAAAGGAAATTGTCTTTCTTCTCCTTTATTCTTTTTTTCCATACCTCAACACCTCCAACTGTTTTTAGCAACTCTAATTTTTATGTGATCTCATTTTTATAATTTGGAATTAGATCAAAGCTATTAAAAAGGAACAGATGCTTCCTGGAGAAATGCTTTTGTGCATTTGCTTTAGAGATTGTTCTATATTGAAATCATGTATTTCTATATTTCTTTGATTATCAATGTATATATTTTAGTTTGGTTCAAAACCCAATTAATACAGACTCTTTTAACCCTTTATAAAACATTGTGGGGTTGTTATTATTATCTTTTAGATTGAAACACATGAAATTACCATGTTTGAAGGTTAAAAAAGCAATTGAATATTGGCAAATAAAATATAATACAGCCCAATATACTTAATGGTTCCATTCAATAGATCTCAAATAGATTAAATGACTTTGCTCAAGGTTACCTAAATATAGGAAATAGCATAATTTTCAATGTATTTTTCCCTAAATCATAGTTGTTTCTCTTTTTAAAAAGAATTAATAAACATCTACAACCTCTTTTCTTTTCTCAGTTGGAAATATTTTGGTCTTAAATTGTGTCATTTAATGAATACCGCACTTGTGAAGAACTCTGATTCATCGATGACACATGATACATTTGCATTGCTCTAACACTAAGGAAATCATTCTATTTTTCCCTGTATATGTATTCAATTGTGTATAAATATGCCTTTTTAGATATTAAATTACTATTATTATTTATATTATTTAACATTACGGTATAAACAATTTTTAGATTTGATTATTTTGGTGTCATATTGAAAAATCTAACATATAAAAAGGGGTCAATATGTTCAAGACTGACTATGTTTAGTAGATATTACAAATAATCAAAATGGAAGGAGTAGTAGTATAGGATCCAAGTCCTGGGAGCTCGTTCTAATAAGATCATAAATTATGAAAAATGCTCTAGTCTTAGAAGAAAATCTAAATCAGAGTAAAGTTCTTAAACTCATAACTGTTGAGATAAATTTATTGCTTTAATATCTCAATTCTTCTGACCCTCCTGTATCCATGGCCCCTCCCACATAGCTTTGCTGCAACTCTAGGTTTTCCATGTAACTTTTTTTAGCCAAAAGAATAAGGTAGAAGTGATAGTGTACTAGCTCTCAGCCCAGATTCATAAACCTTGCATATGAAGTTGGACAATTAAGTTCACAAACTCATCCTAGGAGAAGTGCTACATACTTCATTGCTGGATATCACTATGGTTGCCTTTGAAGTACTCCCCTTGAGAAGCTATATACCAGTGCCAACACCTAGCCCACCCTTTAAAGCAATTTTTATAGGATGTGTTCCTGAACTTAATTGTCTTGCCTTGTATTTCTTCCTGTACTCTAGACAAATGGTTCTTAACTGGGGCCCTTTTCCCACAAGGAAATTTGACAATAGATAGGAACACTTTTGGTTCCCATAACTTAGGGGTTTCCTCTGGTACCTGATGGGTACAGACTTGGGGTGTGGCTGAACAACCTGTAATGGGAGGATAAGTATCTACAACAGAAAAGTATTCAGTCTAAAGTATCAATAATGTTGAATTTGAAAAACTTTGCTCTTTATAGACTGTGTCATCACCAAAAGAAGTATGTGCCTGGAATAAGTGCTCAGGTGGAGGTGGGGATGAGAAATGTGGGGTAAGCTATAGAGACATTGAGCAAGCCCCGTCAGGAACAGCCGACACTAGGCCTGGTGACTTATAAGATTTAATAATAAATAGTTAATCTAATAACTGAGTCTAAAGGTGGATTTTTATACAGCAAAAACTAACTGATATGACCTTGCAACAAGGGAAAATTGAATATTGTATGACAGAGTAACAGTCATGTTGACCAACTGCTTACTGAAAGATAAAAATTGATCTATACATGGCAACAGTTTTTACACTCCACCAATGTACACATTTTAATTTTTTTCTTTGAAAATAAATGTAATTTTAAAGTTTATATAGTGAATCTGTTTCATAAACCAAAGAACAGCATAATAGCATATTAGCATAAATATAAATAATACATGTATATAGAATTTATAAAGTGTCTGTCATTATAAGCATTGCATGATAGACATACTTTTGGATGCAGGATTATAGCTTAAAATATTAATTGTTGTATTTTCTGTGTTTTTGTCTCTCCTTTCTATCTTTGCCTCCCTAAGCCACCATTGAAGTAGAAAAAAAAGACTCAAAAAGATACAAATCAAAGCACAAGTCAGAAAGACAGTGTGTGTATTTATGGAGATGTGTTTTGGGCAATGAAAGAGACAAGAGTAGAGGGAAGAGGGGCTGTGCACAGAAAGGAGGAGTAGGGGGCCTGATTCTACAAAAGGTAGGAGATGGGCTGGATTTTTCTATCATAGGTACTAGGGAGTAGAGTTGAAGGGGTTCATTCCTGGTTTTTCTCTTATACATGTTCCCTCCTCCCCTGGAGGCTTTGACAGTGAACAAGTATGATTGCCTATGTCTAGATGCCTATAAATTTCACTGAATGAAAATTAGGGGCCTGGGACTCCTTGCATGGAGTAAGGGTGAAAAAGGACCTTCAAAATGAAATTGAACAGAACCCATCTGGATTTTTCCTATAACCTGGTACAGTTGGAGACATAGCAATGCTGCTTTTGTTTTAATTTTTATACTGGTGATATCAATATAATCATATTTTTCTTGGTATGTTTAGCCTAGTTTCTATTTTTCCCTGTCACATATTTATATGCATATTTCATGCTAATTAAATATTTAAATTTTTCTCATTGTCTTTTCATTTCCAAGGTATTGCCAATTGCAAATATAACAAAGTTTGTGATTTTTGCCTACCCATGTCTGAAAATATAAAATCTTAGAAATGTGTTTTGCTTATATCTATTGTTGTCCAATATATTTTTATAGCAGCAAAGCAGAATTTTCTGCTAACATGATCCCCATGTCTCCAGTAACATGAAAATGACTTTAAGCAAAGATAGTCTGTATTATTTCTAGTGGTGATCACATTACACTTGGTGTGGTGAATGGACTCTAAGTGCTGTCAATGATGCCCACCTCCTGGTATTCATGTCTGTTTTAAATATTCTGCAGAAACAGGATGAACCCCACTCAAAGTTTGGTTCAAATATCGAGACAGATGATGCCACACGCATATACCCCAAGAGGGCATGAAAAGGCTTATTAACTACAAAGAGTTAGCATCCCAAACTGGTCCAAAAATGGCCTGAGAGAGTCCAGAAAGAATACTTGGCTTGGGGCTGTTATGGTAGTCAGTTGCTGGAGTGGTGGTTGGGCTTCCCACACAACAGAAGTGAGTGGAGTTAACTGTCCCCTGGCTCCAAAAAAAGAAGGATGAGGCTTTCTTTTGAGACTAGGTGTGTCATGAAGGTAAAGAATGGGGGAGAATTTTAGAAGATATTTGTTTTATTTATTTTTTTTAATTAAATCATAGCTGTGTACATTAATGTGATCATGGGGCAGCATACACTAGTTTCATAGACTGTTTGGCACATTTTCATCACACTGGTTAACATAGACTTGCTGGCATTTTCTTAGTTATTGTGCTAAGACATTTACATTCCACATTTACTAAGTTTCACATATACCCTTGTAAGATGCAGAATATTCCTTGTTCTTTGTTTCTCTTTTTAATGATTATATTCATCTATTGAAGGTACTATTTCTACCATGTGGAATATAGAAGCCATTCGTGAGGGTACAAAGAGTAAACACACAGTGCTTGGCACCGCACCTGACTTGCCACCGTGATGATGTCTGTTAATTCCTGTCCCCTTCTCTTCTGTCCCCATTCTTCCCCCTCCTTCTATTCTATTGACCTTAGACTGTGACATCAAACTTACCCTCCCTTCCTGCAACCTGAGCTAAATAGATCATGGACAGAAGGTCACATCTTTCCCCACGGCTCCCACAACAGGGGAGCAAGACCAGGAAGAGCTCCTGGCTCTGACAGCCCCACAAAAGGGCATCAGCAGCTTTCACTTCTGCTTCTAATTCATCACTGAAAGTCATCATATCCTCCACCTTCCTAACTCCCTTAGTTTCTTCCTACTAAATGACTACTTCCCATCATGGCTGCCCTTCAGAGTTTTCAGTATGGCATCTTGAACCTTGTTTCGTTTGACCCTTAGAACAACCAAATGTGTTGGACAGGATTTATTCCCACCATTTCACAGATAAGGAGATAGTCTCAGATATGCTAAGTGATTTTTTTTCCCCATAATCAGGTGCTTAGAGGGTAATAGATTCAGACTGAAATCCAAGGCTCTGGTTGCTTGTCCAATGCATCCCCACTACACCTTGATGCCTTGGTGGTAACCTTGCTCCTGCAGACCCTGTGTATGCAGGTGTATGGTGGCATATGCTCTGGCTTGATGGCCAAGGCATAGTGTGCTGAGGTCAATCTATGCCTTTCCTTTCATGGAAAATAGTAGAGTTATTGTAAATGCCACATTAGGGCATGTGGTTCTGAAATTATTACTTTAACTTAAAATTGGCAAAGACATAAAAATACATTTGTTGTAATATATATTTAACAAATTTTCAAGGAATATATAGCTCCGAGAAATTTCCCAGAAGTATTCATCAAAATTAAGCTGAGGTCTCAAGAGTAACAGCTTTTAAATGAGTTTATTTTGTAAGGATGCTAACTTGCAAATACGTGCAGTCATGAAAACATCAAACAAGAAACAGGGAAAGAATCTAAAAGATTTCTGCTCAACTTCCTTATTAATAGGATTTCACATACTCATTAAAAAAAATTTAGGAATACACAGAATTTTTAAGGGGGAACACTAACTACCTCGTTTTGCAAATGTTAAAACTGAGACAGTCTTTTTTTTTTTTTTTTTTTAATAGACCTGCACATTTATTTTTCAAAGGCTCCAATGTAATTCAGTGGTAAAAGGCTAGGCTTTTTAACAAATAGCTCTCAAAGAATTAGATGTTAGTATATAAAAATTAACTTGACATGAAACATGGAACGAATGGAAGAGCTATAAAACCTCAAAAGTTTACATATATATATGTATATATATATATCAGCATATATATATGTATAGTATATATATATAGGCATATATATATGTGTGTGTGTATATATATATATATTATGTATATATATATTTTTTTCTGTCTTTGCATTGGGCCAGCATTTCTTAGGACAAAAACAAGGATAAACCACAAAGGAAAAAATTGTGTGTATATGTGTGTTAAGTCTTAGGGACACCAAGAGAGAGTCTTAAGGGTCTCCTCTGTGACCATGCTGCTTGTTGCTGCTTGTTAGAAACAGCCCTGGGGTCAGACCTGGCTCTCCTGTCCATTAGACCAATGTACTTGACTATGTTTTATAGGTTAGTTTTATGAATCATAAATTAAAAATTTTTTCAATCCTCCTAGACAGAAAAAGTACATACACTGACTAAGCTATATAGAGACAACATAAGCTTTCAGAAAAATTAAATATTGAAATAAGCAAATTATTTAAAATGTATTTAAAAAGAAAACTCATCATCTGAGGACTCTACTGAGGAAAATTCAGGTGAGAAACCTTTTGTCTCAAGTAAAAGAGAGAAAGAGAGCAAGGTATACACAGAGCTCCCTCGTTTCTTCAAGCATTTTCTCGAATTGGGCAGTCTGCTGAGGCTTGAGGCATTTGTGATAATCAGATCCTTTCCAGGTTAATTTTTGTTTATGGTCCAAGGTAGGAGTTCAGGATCATATTTTTCATATGGATGTCCAATCATACCAGCAGCATTTATGTGATATTCTGAACCAGATAAGTGATTTTTAACTCAAGAAAATTTCAAACATCAAAAGCTGCACACGGACAAGATGTAGCTTGCACAAGCAAGCTTTCACCCCTTTTAATTGGACTTCCCTAGGCAACAATTAATCTTTTAAACATTCTCCCATATATAATAAGGAACTTATTTTCTCTTGAAATGTATACATCATAAAGTCTTTCATTGAGAATTTTCTTAAAGAAATCACAAGGAGTTAAAGAGAAGAAAATTTCAAGAAGCACATGTGAAACAAGTAGAATTCATCAAATATGCAAGGTCCGTATAAGAAATGCAGAGTACAGAGGCTGCTTAAACTAGCTGCCCTTAAGGGCTCAGGTGCCAGAATGATTTGCTAGTTCACAAAGAGTCGAACTGTTCAAAAACTTCCCACTTGGTGGCGCCATGGTGCTGCTGCAGGAATGAGCCTGTTGCTTTGGGTAAGGGTTCAGTTAGGGACTGACTCCTTTTGTAGAGTTTCATGATTCTTAAACATGTGGTGATACCCACTCCGTGCCAAAAACAGACAATTGCCCTAGTCATTTTCACAAAAGAAGAAAAAGAAAAAGGCATTTGTAGGTTGTTCAAGCAAAGACAAAAATGGGCAGGATTTAAGAGGACTTGTAGGGCAGGTTGAAGGAGTAGATGGATGAAAGTCAACGCAGCTGCCTGTTGTCTATATTCTTTTTTTTTTTCTTTGCTTTTTTTTTTTTTTTAATTAAATCATAGCTGTGTACATTAATGCGATCATGGGGCACCATACACTAGTTTCATAGACCGTTTGACACATTTTCATCACACTGGTTAACATAGCCTTCCTGGCATTTTCTTAGTTATTGTGCTAAGACATTTACATTCCACATTTACTAAGTTTCACATATACCCT